>VNJZ01009694.1:0-69051 GCA_008042795.1 Drosophila asahinai | reverse complement strand
TTTTTTTTGGTTTTTCTTTCGGGGGGGGGGGGAGAGCGTCCTGTCTGAGCGCATTAAATGCCTGATTCCTTCGAAGGAAATAAATTTCATTATACAGCTTCCCCCTCGCTGTTGCTGCTGCTGCTGCTGCTGTTATTATTATTAACGAT
Source organism: Drosophila asahinai (assembly GCA_008042795.1). Classification (NCBI taxonomy): domain Eukaryota; kingdom Metazoa; phylum Arthropoda; class Insecta; order Diptera; family Drosophilidae; genus Drosophila; species Drosophila asahinai. Next base: position 68,902 of record VNJZ01009694.1, on the reverse strand, counting down.
ACAAAAGAACCTCTTCGTCATCGTCTGTCAAAGTTGAAATTCTGCCAATATATATATTTTCGCTTCGATGTATGCTGTCGGCGGGCGTGGCAGGGACCTGCGAGTCCTGTTTGCATTGCAGATTATACGGCGGACTTCGATGTGGAGCTGGCCGGAGGAAAAAATAAAATCCGCATCCTGCGCCGAGTCAGAGTCAAAGCTAAAAGCAAATTGATTTAAGTTGCATTCGGCGCTGGCGGGAAATGAGTTAAAATGTTAAAAGGCTGTGAAAAGCAAAGTCGATGGCCAAGTCGAACATTATTTGCTCTTGTAAGTGTTTGAGTTAAGACAGGAAGAAATCCTTTTAATAAAATTAAGGCAAATTTAAGTGGAAAATTAAAGTCTCTTGGTTTTAAAAGGGTTTAAAATTGCTTTTAATGCTTACAATGTGTTATTTACAATGTGTTATTTTTTATTCTTAATATTTTCTTTATTTTTATTTTTTTTATTAAATATTTTGTATAATTTTATGCTGAAAAGAGTTTTTATTTAAGATCTTAGTTTATATTATATTATAATTACTGAAAATATGCGTTTCAGATTGATGATAATTCAAAATAAGCTTTAGAAATTCAATAATAAACCTATTTTATACTGATAATCCTTAGAAAAAGAAATAAATAAATATAATTTATTAAGAACTCTGTATTATATTAATTTTATTATTACGAATATGTTGTATTTGGCCTTTATAATTAACTACAAATCTGGAAAAATGCTGAACAATTGTGTGTTTAAAAGATACTATAGACATTGATGATTATAAAATAATAAAATTCCTTAGAAAACTATATAAATAAATATATCTCTTTCTAAGAAAAGTCAGGAAAATGTTGCATTTTAACATTATATATAGGAAATTAAAGGAATTTAATTATTATAATTAAATAAAAGCCGTGGAAAATTAACCAAAACTTCTCTGAAATATTCCGAGTTCATTTAAGTACCCGATCGAAATCATTTGATGCCCTTTCCCCGCTAAAGACCCAGGACAACCACCGCACTTAAGCTGCACATCCCGTGGCGCACAATGCACACTGCACACTGCACACACACCCACAGCACACCCACAACACACACACAGCACAATGCGTTGAATGCACATGCCAACTGCCGGACGCCGAGGCAAGCAACAACCATCTGGGGAAAATCGTCGCGACGGGGAAATAATAAAAATAAAATATATACAGCAGAAAGTGCAAAAAGTACAAGAAGAACATAAAGGAGAAATATATCTCAAAGAACAATACGCAAATTAATCACCACCCACACGGGACTCGTGCTAGCGATCTGCCATTCTGCCATTCTCGTTAGCCGTTTTCTCCACAAAAATGCGACAGTCCGTAGCATTTTGCATTAACATAAATTTTATTGCGTATACGCAGCGTTGCAGTGGCAGATGGCGGACTAAGATTTTTTTGAATCTCGGGGAAGCTGGCCGAAAATGTGCCACTGCCGCAAACGATTTTCGTATTCATATTTATTATTTGGCCAGCGATGACGTTGTCCGGTGGACACTTTTTTTTCTGCGGAAAATCGCGCTTCTCGGGGAAAAGTGAAAAGTGGAAGGCGGTGGCAGCTGTCGGGAGTCGCTTTCAGTTGGCCACTCACGGCGCCTGGCACAATGACAAATTGTGAGTTGAAAGTTGAGTGAACTTTGGCGCGACAGTGTCCACCGGCTGGCTCTCTTAATTTGGTTATTTATAGGAAAGTTGAGGGGTATTTAAGCATCTTGTTGTGGCATTTCTCAAACCAAGGAGTCTTTGAAATAATTGTATTTTTAAATATAAGCAAGGTAAAGTGTGAATTAAAACAATTATAAATATAAATCCCTAGCAAAAGAGTTAATATCAATAATATTTAGAAGGGAAACCACTTGGCTGGCTTGGTCTATTTTTTGATTCATTTTACAATAGTCACTGTTATATTTTGGCCATAGCCTCCTCCAGACCCAAGAGCTCCTCCCACAGACAGCTGTCAGTTGTCCAATCTTTTTGGCAGCAACGGTCGTCGAGGCCTTTGAAATTGATGAGGCCTTTGTCGCTGCCTTTGGCAAATGAGGCGCAGATAAGCGTCAACTTTGACGCCCTCTCGAGCATATTTTACCCTCGGTCTCATTCATTCTTAGTTTCGGATTCGTTTTCGGTTTCAGCTTGAGCTTCGCTTCGCTCTTTCCCCTCTTGTTTTTCATACCGCCTTGCTTATCATCGAAACTGTTGCTTCGCCATCGACACGAGCGTACAAAAAAATAGAAGAAAAAAAGTATTAGGGCTCGGTGTTCGGTCTTCTTGTTTTTTATTTTTGTGTGTCTCTAGCTCGCCTCATTTGAACCCGCCGAACCCTGCTCCATTCCCTTTTACTTTTTTCAGTTTTTCTTCATTTTTTTCAATTTTTTGTTGGGCTTTTTTCTGTGCTCTGTAGTTGCTGTTTGTGCGTGACATATTTGTGTGAGCATTTCATTTGACTCTTCACTTTTCCCCTTTTGGGGCTAACCATTTGTTTTGCTGAATGCTTGACTCGGATTTTTTGTCTGGCACTCTATATTTTTCGCTTTTTTGTCAAGGATGGGTAAGGGTTATTAAGGCTAAAATGTGTGGTTTTTTGGGGGGTCTATCATTTATTAGGATCGATGTGGCGCAGATGTTGATGATAATAAAGAACAAGATTTAAAGGGGGTTTAGGGAATATATAATAATTAAAATACTTAAAGTATAAGTTAATGTAACAAATTGTTTAAAGGTTATTATAAATGGAGTTTTATGTCGTATATAATCAAAATATATGTGTTTTCATGTTTAAAAAATATATTTAAATATTATTAACATTGTAAGATAAAATTAGTTAAAAGAAAAATACAAGAAATTGAGTTTAAATAGTAAATGATCTAGTATTTCTCTAGGGAAAACATGAAATATACTGATCTTCTTATATATAGATACAATAAAAACTATATTAAAATTATTCCAGGTTGTAAAAAGAATATAAACAATATTTGTCTAATATTTGGCTTATTTTCTTTTCTTTCTTTTATTTATCGAAGAAAACCTAAAGTAATTTATCTTAATTTAAAAATACCCTATAAAGTGTTAAATACAATTTTCACAAACCTTTAAAACTAAAATCCTTAAGGAGAACCCTCCTTCAAATGACACAGGGATGGCAGGAACAACATCATCATTCATCGCTCTCATCGCAGCTTGCACTGATTCTGATTCCTATTCCGAGCCTCATGTCGCCGCCGCCGCCGCTGCTGTTGCACTCGGGAAAATCCCCCAATGAATAGCAAGTTGCAAACTGCATTTGAATTGCAAACCCAACCCCACAGGCCAGCCTCCACACCGCTCCCCTTTCTGGGCCTGGCAGCAACTACCCACATTAGTTTAGCATATGTTTTACATAACTGAGAGTAGGAACCGGAGGCTGCGTCTGGGACTATTCCCCAAAGCTGAACTGAATCCTCGGCTTATGCTCCACTTCTGCCAGTCTGAACTTTCGTTTTATTTTCTCCCCCGTCTATAGTTTATTTTCCTTATTTTTTCTCGGCGTGTTTTTTCTTGTACACAGAAAATATTATTTTGATATTACAGAAAATATATTTAATGTATTTATTGGGATTTAAATTAATGAGGAATTGAGACATTTAACTCTATAAAATGGTTACTTCTTTAAAGAATGTTTTAAGGAATATAATAAACGAATTTAATGTATTTATTGGGATTTAAATTAATGCGGAATTGAGACATTCAACTCTATAAAATGGTTACTTCTTTACAGAATGTTTTAAGGAATAAAATAAACGAATTGCCAAGCATTCAATTAATTAATTAATTTACCAACATTTTAATTCAACTATTTCTAATTGATTTTGAACTATTTTTCTTATGCTTTCTGATTATTTTACCATTTTCCCACAAATTATTATTTGAAAAACAATTTGAAATCACAATATTTATGTGATTACATTAATTTCAAAAATGTGTTCATGATCTTAGCAAAAGTGAAGTCAGAGCAGACTTGACTCTGAACAAATGTCTCCGAAATGCTTAAGAAAATGGGTATTATTTCCCGGTGTAGCTGCGCCGGCACTTCCTGTTTGTCCTATCACTAATCCGCACTACATTTTTCGGATCGGAATTCTAGTTTCGTTTGAAGCTTCTACGGAATCAAAGATTGAACGCCTCGGTTCGAGGGGTCCACGAAGTCTACGCAGCTCAACAACAAATTTATTGAAATGGCAAAAGGAAGACCTTGATCTTTAGATTATCACATCAATAAATGGTTTTCGTTTTTTATTTCTTACTTATATATATATAAATATATATTTTTTTTGTCGCAGCATCAACGTCTTCGGCTTCGGCTTCATCTTCTTGTTGTTCTTGTTCTTTGACGTGAAAGAAGCGAAAACGAAACCGAAACCGAAATCGAAATGAAACGGAAACTGGTGGAACCAGTCGAACGGCAAAAGAAGAACAAAGATCCATAAAAAACAGACAAAAGCCAAACCCACTAAAAACCGACCAAAAGCCGAAAAAGAACTTCTTCGGCTAATTAAGAGTTTTTGGTTAGCGCCAGCTTCCAGTTCCCCATCCTCAATCTTCAATCTCGAGCCATTAATTTAAATGCAACTCCATTTAGGAGAGTCTTTCGGCTCGGAGAGAATTGCTAACGCTTAAAGTCTATTCTACAAATGACGCTTACGTGATTACATAAAGACCCATAAAAAGTGATTTGAACTTGAAATCGCTAAATGCGTCATGCAATTGAAACAAATACATGGCAAAAAAAAAAAACGTAGCAACAAAAAAGAGAGACTATAGAGAAAATCACTGAGATCTGTGGAAATAAAAACGTACTAACCATAAAATTGTTACAATGACAGCGGACAGGCAATGGCTAAAACGACGGCAGCCGCCGCGCCGCTTTTGCCAGTAGATCAAATTGAATAACAGCTTTAACTATACATATGTATATAGCAAGAAGATCAACACAAGCGGGCAGAGTCGCCAAGAGCGCATCAATTAGGCTTATAGCCATATACTACCATATATACTATATACTACCTCTCCCTCTCTCTATATACTATATAGAGTGCACTTAACATTTGTGTTCTGGCTGTTATGGCTGCTGTCACTGCAATTGCTGCCCTCTGTTAGAATGTTGTCGTAACAGATGTTGCCTGCTGTTTTTGCCGCTGTGTTTTTTGTTTGTGTTTTTGTTTTTGTTATTGCTGTATTTGCTAGTGTTTTTGTTGGTGTTCTTGCTGTTGCGGTTTTTGCTCTTGTGAATTTTTGCACTGCATGTCCGTCTGATTTTGTTTTTGCCATACCCGTAGGCCCTCTTTGTGTTGCTGTGGTTCTTGGTGTTGCTTACAAGTATGTATTTCTGTTGCAGATGTTGCTAATGTGCCTTTGGGGTTTTACTGGAATTTAAGGTAATATTTTTGGGGCACTTAACAGAGAGTTTAGAATTTTAACGAAACTTTTCATTTATTGGGTTTTATTATGTTTTTCTACGTTAGAAAAAACCAAATATGATGAAGAAAAGTAGGCCTTAGAAAGCAGTGCATGAGAGAGATCTTCAAGTTCTTTACGAAATTTATCATTACGTTGTAGATTTCTCATTTTATCTATCGAATATTCCTAATAGGAATTTCCTAATCTGCCTTCAAAACTAACATTACACAATATAACTTTGATTTGGTCACACTAAAGTACTTTGTCTTCAATCTTTTTGTTTAGATTTGAGCTAAATATTTAAACTAAAAAATATAAACTTAAAGTTAAAATAAACAAAGTGTGTTCTGGTTTGGTAATTCTGTTTAGGTGCTTGTTTCCAATATTTCCTATATTATGTTTGTAGTGATGGAGCAATCAGACTTTAGATTCGATTTCAGCTCAAATATATGGGAGAAGGACTGAGTACTTGGAGTTTTTTACGGTTGAAGATTTTAAATTTTCTGATGTAAGGCTAGAAAAAATCATGACATGATGGAGCAAAATGGATTTAGATTCGTGTTCAGCTAAAATAAATATAAGAAGGAAATACCTATACCCAAGCCCGAATACCTCGTTTTGTGTATTTCCAAATGGCTTTCAAAACATTAAAGCTTATATTATTTAATGAGAAAACTGCATAAAATGTTGCCTGAAAATAATATTTGTAATTTACAAACTTAGAAGATACTTTTATCTGCATACTTCCAATGCCCATGCAAATGCTTACCCATTCACTCGTGAATAAAGGCATTAATGGTGCCACATGCATGTAAATACTATGCTTAAATGACTGAAGAAAACACCATATTACTCATTCACCTGCAGCAGCAGCCTGCAACCTGCACAAGTGTGAAATGTAATTGGAAGACATGTTCTAGCTGGCGATCTGATAACGAGCTTATGTCAGCTTCCATTACCATTTCCATACCCAGTCTGACTCACAGACACAGCGATTCTCTTGGCCAAGACAAATCCGACCACATTGTCAAACAAGATGGCTATCTGGGAATCGTGCAATTACGATTTGCCAACCAACTAAGCTGATTTCTCATTTGCAAAATGGCAAATCTCAGGCAATATGTTCTTGATTTCCTCCAGACTGAGAAATCCTGTTGCGGAGGACCAAGGAAATTAACCAAAAAAGGCTGACAACCAGCCATTGTATCTTGTTTTCGCTTTCATTTGGCATCCAAATGAAATGTCACTGTGGGTTAACTTAGTCGAGGAAGCCGCTTAGTGCCAAACAAATTAGCAGCCAAGTACGAGATGCAAATGCGAATTCAAATTCGAAAATTGGATTGTCCTCTCCCTCTGGCCGGGGGCCAAAATTGTTATAGCCGGAAGCGAAAGGCTCGTGTCCTGTGGACCCGAAATTCGAAATTCGCATGACAATGACAATTATCTCGGACTAGTGACTATTACACCAAGGCCCCATCAGTCCGTCCTCCTGCGGGGGACACGCCCACACAATAAGGGATAATTGTGAGTTACGCATACGCCAAGTGCGCCCAGTATGGGTTTGATTTTATTGCCGCCGCCGTCGCCGGCTGGACCTGTCCTGGACCCTGTCCTGGACCTTGTCCTGGGCCCCAGGGCCAAAGCCAATTTGTGCGTGGCCCAAGCAATTTGGCAGGAGGAAGCCAAACAGCCGAACAGTCGAACGGAAAAAATGTGAAAATGAAAATGGGCAGAGACACACACACACATTTCGAAGGCCCATAGAATTTTCCAAGTTGCCCGTTTTTTTTTTGTTGCTTCTTTTCTCTTTTTTTTGGAGGGGGATTTCTCCCACTTGGTAAATTGAATTGAAACGGCGGCAGAGAATGGGCAAGGCATCAATTCAATACCAGGAGGCTGTCTGCTCTCCATATGTGTCTTTCTGCATGCAGAGAGAAAAACTACTTTTAAACTAAGAGTTTTGGGAGAGAAGAGGGAAATAATTCAAGCTTTTAAAATATGGTAAATATTTTTAGTGTATTTTTACAACCTTAAACATGGTAATACTCTTAATTATCTCTTACAAAATGTAATTCTTCTCTAGCTCTAATATGTATTCTTTAATTTTGTTAATTTCTTCAATTAAATCTATTAAATATTTCCCCAAGTGCTTATGTGTATGGGTTTTCGGGAACAAGGACACGGGAATCAGGACAATTGGGTTCCTTGAAGGGCCCGTGCCCTGGCCGGGGCCCAATCAGTCGAGTGAAACTGTCGCTCGTAATTGATTTTGGCCGGGTCCGCCTCAGCTAATTAAGTTATACGATTTCCTCTCTACCCCACCTCGCAGAAGCCTTGATTATGTTGTAATAATTAGCGATAGTTATGCAATTAATTCGAGCTGTCATCGTCATCGTCATCGATGATCCCAAACCGTGTTGATGGGCATATTAAATGCACCCGGTCTCGGCTGCTGATGGTACTTCAATATGTACCATTCAAAGCAGAAGCCTTTCGTCTTGAGATAGAGGAGCTTTTCGGTGGGGATTGAATTGGACTCCAGAGCGGCCATGGCCTTCATCAGGGTCCGGTACAGCGGGGTTCTGGTGCGGGTTAGAACTCGAACTTTAACTGCCAAATTCAATTGCTCACCATTAATGAAAAGAGCCTTGTAACATTTAGTACTTACTGTTATGCAATTTGGTCAGATTATTGTAGTTGCAGGCATAAGTAATCAATACATGTTTGTAGTCCGTAAACAAGATGTTGGTTTTGAAATAAGCTTTAAAGATTGATTTTAAATTAGATTAAATTTATATAGAGAAAATACAAAAAAATATGTAAAAGTTACTCACGACTATTGGCCACATTATAGGAAGCACAGCGCCGCTTATAGAGGGGCACATCTAGCGGGGTTGTGGCATAGGCAAACCAAACTCCCAAAAGCTAAAAAACAACTTGAGAAAATAAATAAATAAAATAATTTTAAATGAAATTAATACCCGGTTCTTGTCCACATTCTTCAGGGTCTTTACTTTGGGGCATGTCGTTACCTCAAGTGAGGTTAGCACAGGCTTCGCTGTGGTTATATTTATTTCCTCCACGCCATGGGTAAAATTTACCACCAAAATTAAAAGCAACAGCAAGGGCCTGAAATATAACATTTATCAATAAAGTATTACTTACTAAAACATTATAATATTCTTCAACTTAACCCCTTGTGGCTGCCAGCCATATTTGGTTTTATCTGAGGTACTAGAGAGTTTTCTGGCTTTATCAATGCTTAATGTTGGGGCGCCAAATGAATTTGTTGCGGCTTTTAAAGCGTCCACTTCGATTTTACATTGTTGTCAATGTTTACGTGCCGTATTCTACACGTGCTTTGGTTTTATTTTCTTTATTTTTTCAAACTTATTTCGTTATTGTTATGGGCCAGGGAATTGCATAACGAATGCACTTCTTTTCACATGTATTCCATCACGGAAACGTGCATCGAAATCGGAATCGGAAACGGGGCACGGACACTCGCAATTACCCTGTGTCGTCGTCGATATTAACTCTGTCAGTGCGGGGATTCTGTTTCTGTTGCAATGATTTACATTTGCATCGCATTTGGATTCACTGATTCGACAAGGTCTCCACATCTCCTCGGGCTGTAAATAATTTTCCTAGTCGGTGCCGGAATGCTTCCGAAGCTGGGACGACTTACCTTTACTTGGTGGGGAATGCTGCTGCTCTTCCTGGAAATCTCCGAGGCCGGGCGCAGTTGTTGCAGTTGTCCCTCTGTCAGGTGCGCTCATCCCCAGTGGCCCTGCTGCAGCAAAAATACCAAATGGTGGAACAGATGGTTGGGTTAATTTTGCAAGCTTCTATAAAATATATAAATATTTGAAAAACTTAATAAAATGTATAAGAAATATTTTCCAAGAGATAGAGGCAGCCAACCTCTTAAAATTTGATTAACTTTCATAGCGGCAAAGTGTTTGCTTTCAAGGCTGGCTGCCCCACTCTGAAGGGCATTAAATAGAATAATTTATTTATTTTCAATTAAAATCTGTTCAGTTTCGCCGCCTCCTCCTGCCGGAATTTTGCGCTCAGTGGGATCCTTTATTTTTGGTCAATTCTGCGCAACAATTATGTGAGCCCACGACCTTTCGACCCTGCCTTATCCCCTTGGCCCCGACTTGACAGCCACCCGACAACGTCAAATGATTTATTCAATTTGTGCCATGAAGCGTAAACTTTTTGTTTGCCCGCCGCCGCCCCTGGCGGAAGTTCGCTGTGTGAATCAATCGGCAGTCGAGTCGGGGATCCTCTCAGCGATTTCCGTAGTTTTTCCGCATGACGATGGCCAGCGTTATGGGGTTATTTCCAGGGATTTGAATACTTAACTTTATTTTAGTGCCCGTGCGTTCGATTAACAACACTGTGCTGGAAGAATTTATGAATTAGGGAAGTATTTCAAAGGGAGTTTTCAAACAGGAAACGTATCAAAGGTTTGAAGCCTACCATCACAGCAAGTTTTGTGTTTCAAAATTTATTTAAATTTATATAAAATGAATAATATCAGGAATTAAAAGCTCTACGAAGATATTTCCAAATTTGCTTCGAGTGCAATTTGTATTCTTCAAACTTACCATAAAATCATGTATTTTATTTTAATATATTGGAATAACTAATAACAGCTTTGATTAAGTATTTTTAAAACCTTAAATCTATAAAAATTATACAAGAAATTAAAACCTCTAATTGTCAATACCTAAAATGTTGAAAGATAGTACAAGATAGATGTTATATATATGCCAGTTTTCAATTTATGATCGTTGTGCCAGCCAATTATAATTACAACTGTTTCAGCTTGTTCTGCCAGATAAATTGTTGAACATTATTGCACTTTTCAGCTTCATTTGTTTACGACTGGTTGGCGAAGCTCCGTCTCCTCTCCTCTCCTCTCCTCTCCCCAGCCAGCTGAAATCTCTTATTTTACGACAGTTGGGCAAAAAAGTTTTCTTTTTACAACGATATTAAGTTAATTACTTTTGCTGTTGAAGTGCGGAACTCGGTCTTCGGTTGGGTGTTTATGGAATGCCTGCCTGCAGACTCATAATTAATAAGCGTTTAGTTGGCCACACCTCGGCGCTCGGCGCTCTCCAATGATGTTGTCAAAAAGCGTGAGCTGTTCGAAATGTGTACTTCATATTTGATTTTTATGATGCATTTCGCACGCCCCTCAATTGAAGGGCGAACGTGCCCCGGCACTCGATGATTTCACCAGAGACCCAGCCTTCGAGGGCGGCGAAGAGAAACCCTACTGTTGAGAGGGAAAAAGTGAAACCATAATTTGTGAGGAGCCTGAAATTACTTGAGTTATGGACTTTTTTTTGGTCTTTCATTGGTATCGGAACGAGTTAATTTGATGATAAGATAAAGCGCGGAGATGAGGGCGATATGGATAATAAAAATTAAGAAAATGCCATAGCAGAAGTGAGATAAGGAGTTGAGATATTGGGTTGATATGTGATAAATTTTAAAGAGTCTTTAAAGATATAGAGTTAACAAGCTTTCATCGGAAATTATCAGCTTATGTAGCATTTGTTATTTATTAATAATAAAAGTTAACAGCAAAGATTAACAATACAATCGGCTTAATATGAAGACCACGAAAAACTGTTTCATCACTTTTAAAATAAAATGTATAAGCTCAAAACAAATATGTTAATAAATTCTAATTTTAAAGGTAACAAGTATTGGAAATATTATAGTATTTCAAGAGACCTCTCCTTATAATCTCCAATATATTCTCAGTATATTAATTTTTTTAAAAGGTAAACATAAAAACCCTAAACTTTAATCTCCTCCATAGTTCACAATTTTTCCAAATTTAATTTTCCAAAAATATCCCAACATGCCACCAATATCTGCCGCCGTCTGTCAAAGTATCGCCAAATGTGTTGCCCATATAAATTGCATTTATGCCGGTTAAATTAATTACTGTCAACACATGCGAAGAAGAGCAGCCACGGCAAAAACAATTGCCAATCAGCCACAGAAACTAAAGGAGGCCAAGCGTCCAACCAGAAGTCCAAAAACAACGCCGCGCTCTGGCAAGAGTGCTCCGAGAGGCGAGCGTGTTGCGAACATAAACACAAAGTCATAAAGTTTTTACACAAAAACATTTAATTTTATTGCATTTTTGGGCAGCAGCCAGACCCCAGAGAGCCCCAGACCCCCAGAACCCCAGACCCCCAGACCCCCAGAACCCCGAAACCGAATCCGAGCCCCAGACGATGGCGTGAACAATGCACAGCCGCCTGGCGACCAGTGGGTGTGCTCCCATGGACGAGCATGGTCTGCTGGCCAGGCCAACTTAATTTGCGGCAAATCGAGCAAAACTGCAGCAAACAGAAGCGAACGGGAGAAGCGGAGCGAGCATCGCACACAATTTTCGGCTGAACGGGAATATTTTTGAGAAAACTCACAAGAGCAAAAAAAAAAACCGAAAATAAATGAGAAAACTAGAATAAAAGAAGCCAAATCTAGAGCAAAAGTTTTTGATTATGTTGGCCATAGTCAAGCAGACTTTTCATGGAAATGAACAATGAAAAATAGCTACTTTTGATGTTAAGGCTTCAAATCGAGCTCTAAACTTATCTAAAAAGTTAAGAAAATTATATAAAATAAATAATATTGAATTTAATATTTTATAATAACGTGAAAATATTTAAATCATGTTTCTTATACAATTGTAAGCTGTAGAAATTGTAATACAATTTTTAAAAGTTCTTGAAGTTGAGAGAAATACTGTATATTACCAAAAATGGGTTCCAAGGTCTTGATTAAATATAATTAAATATATAGACCTATACAAAACTGACTAATATTATTTAAATAATAAACTGGTTTCCCTAGATCTTATTCATTTCCCATAATTGAATTTAAAAAATCCTTTTAAAATCCCGAGTTCCTTAGAAGTCTGCAATTTGCAATTTTCCCTGCTTAAAGCGCCCAACCCGATGGGTAGGATGGATGGACAGTGACGCTTGCTCGGATTGTTCCCACACGGCTCGTGTGGCGTTGGTTCGCCTGACGTCAGCGGCTTTTGTGGAACTCTCGTGAACAGCACAATGCCGACATGCATCTGCAATTTGTTTAGACAACTTCTTGTCTTGGGACTGCGCCGGTCGCTGAAATGGGAAACCCGAAAATCAGCGTTGCGAGCCAGCAGCCGCACTGGGAAAAATGTGCCAAGCAAAGTTCTTTTGCTATTTCGTTTATTTCTTGTTTTATTTTTCACATTTGTATCTGGAGGTTTTGTGCCGCCGCCGTTGCCGCCGCCCACAACCCTCTCATTTTTGGCATGTGCCTAAAGTGCAGCATTAAAATAAGAATTATGCGAAATGCAGTACAAAAAGAGAGAAATAAAAGCGTCCAGCGTGCGTATACGTAATGTGCATTAACATCAACAAGTGTGGCGAGAGGGAAACTCGCGTAGATCTCTGCGGCGGAGTGTGCTGGGAAAATTGTGTTTTGCAAATGGGAAGAATGCCAAACAACAAATTTTTTTGGGCGATGCCATTTCAAAATCATTCTCAATTTTCAATGCAGGGCCTTCAAGCACCGCAAAATGTTTGCCATAACGAGGATGATGATGATGCTGCCAATGATAATCACAGCGATGATTACGGGGTTAAGTGGTGGGGTTTGTGGCTAACTCGCTTTGGTTTTAACTCACGTTTAGAGGGCTAAAAGGGCGATTTGAATAGGATCTATGAGAGAGATGGCCTGAAGCTGGAATTTGTATCATTACGGAAAGTGGTTTCCCTTTTTATTGAGTCTTTGTTTGGTGCTCTGTTAATTCTGGTCTTTCTCTGTTAGTTTTGGTCTTTGACTGCTGACAAATAGTTATTTCCTTTATATATTTTATCTAGATTTAAATACAAATAAATTGCATTGATTCCTTGCTATTTTTTTTTAGCAATATTAAAGAATGGTCCTGCTAAATCCCCGCCATATGTTCTTTATTTCTTCCTTAGCCGGGCAAGCGCCCCCTTTCGAAGGCAACTGTCGGTGTCAGTGTCGGGATGAACAACAATAAAGACATTTACATATGGCGAGGGTTGTTGTCTGATGAGACATAAGACCCCAGCCACGGACCCCCCGATCTCTGCCAGCTTGCCTTGCAGCAGCAATTCAAGGGCAACCTAAACATACCAATTTACGTTTGGACCGGGAGTGGAGAGATTTGGCCAGTGATAAAAGCATCCGGGATATGCCCCGCGACCTCTGACTCCGCCTCCGCCTCCGCCTTTGGGGGCTCAAGGCTCAGGGCTCAAGGCTTCTGGTCCGTTTTCCGTGGCCCATGGCCCGTGGCCCGTGGCATATGTCTGCGATGCTCATTAAGGACGCACAGCGTGGCGTGGCTAATGTGACAACAACGTGGGGCCAGGATGCGGGACGAGTATGAGGAGGCGGCGTAGACAGCCCCGGGGGGATTTTCATTTGACTTTGCAGTCAGTAACTAGCATTTGTTTTGTTTTTTTTTACCCCGGTTTAAGTCAAGGAATAAGGGTAGCTAGTATTTTGGTAAAAGAAAGTTAAAACAAAAATGTTATCAGTATGAATATTAACCGAATTTTAAAGAAAGTGATTAGGTATTTATTTAAAAGATTGGCCTTAATTTATATCCTTTTTTAATACCAAAAAAATCCATATAAATCAATAACTCAAATTAATACTTCAAATGTTCATAAAAGTATTTTAATTTTACGGGATTACCGGGTATCCCATAGTCGCAAAACTCCAGCAAATCCTTCCTGTTGTTTTTCTTCACTTTTTTCCAGTTGTTTTCCCTCTGGCTGACGTCGATGGGGCCAAGTTATTTGTTTTAGAGAGGAGGCAAATATTGAGGGGTTAAGAAAGTGGGGAAAGGGAGTCAGGAGGCCGGTTTCGGCCTTTCAACTTTTATTCTTTTTCCCGTCGCTTTTATTGTCCTGTTTTCACTGCGGTAGTCGGCGTTGTTGCTGCTGCTGTTTTTTGGGTAATTCAATTTACTGCCACAATTTTCATTTGTGCAAATTTCAAATGACTCAAGGATACACACAGCGTATACATATTTAAATATATATAGCGTCCAGTGTTGGGGCCTTTGCCTGCGAAGCATTTCATGCACAATTTGTTTGGGCTTTTATTTTTATTTCGCCGTATTGTGAAAAATTTGCCTTGGCATTGGCTGTTTCAGTTTCTGGATTTCCCCAACCAAATTGATTGTGACTTTTGGGCCGAGGCAATTTTTGTTTCCGAGTTCTGCCTAAGGGTTTCTGAAGGTTTCTGTTCTTTTCGCGGAATTGCCAATATTCTAGGAAACACTTTTCTGCATTTCCTTTTGTAAGTATTATTTTAAATTAAATTTACTTCTTTTAAATCTAGTTTCTGGAATGTACAAGTTATATTTTCGTGTTTTTTTTTCCTTTAAAATAAATCACCTAAGCTTAGTCTGATTTCTAGCGCTAATCTGTTAATGTTAAAGCCCAAACTAAGAGTAGGTGAAGAAGCTGCGCCATTCTAAGAGAGATTTATTACTTCTCTTTGTCAGTCTGCTCTCTCTCTTTGGTTTTCAGTTTAACAGCAAACTGAGCCTGCAGTTGCCTTTTGGAGTCTCTTCGGTTGGCCAGATAATGTTAAACTTTGCCGTGGGCAATGTTAGAAAATCATCTTATCGGTCTTACAGAAAGAAGAAGAATTTATAGTGTGCTTAGCGATAGGAAGATTAGAGAGATGTCTGCTTTATTTTTTGTCTATTAGTTTTTATAGTTTTTATTTAAGTGAAATTTATTTCTTTATTTTGGGTATATTATGTAAGAATTATGTGAATGTCAAGTGCTTATTTAAATGTTTTATATTTAGGATGATGATGATTTAACCTTCAGCTATGATGCTAGATGATGCAAATTAATTTGAATGTTTACTCATGCTTATGCTTATGTCAGAAATTTAATGTAATATTTTTTGATTTTGTATCATATAGATTGAAAGACTTTCCCTTAAATATGTCAAATTTGAAGTTCGATTCTAATTTATCTAATTTAAATTTAACAAATATCAAATAGTCTTAAATACCTTAATCTATTTACCTTAATCTATTTATTCCCTGTTCCCTTAATGATAATCTCTTAAGCCAGATGATGCATATTATGCTCCAACGCCATTTTCAGGATCATCTAAGCTCGGAAACCATTGAACTGTTAAGGTTATTGGCCGCTGTTAAGGACTCCGCCCCAACTGGAATGTCCTGGCAGCTCGGTAGCTCGGCCAAATGGTGTAGAAAATTTTAATGCTCCCCAGAGCAACATTCCCGAGGCTTTGGCTGTCTGGACAGTTTCTTGGCGGAACGTGCCCGAGCGAGAAGAGTTTTTCCCCTGAGCTATTGAAGTCCTTGAATGACATGGCTGCATCAATCATGAGAGAGAGCGAGCGAGTTCGATACCAATAAGGATCGTTCTTCCTCCTCTCGGTTTGGCCCTTAAATAAGCCTTTGATTAATGGTCGGGGCTAATACGGCAAACCAATGACAAGGGTTGGCCCCGAAAAGTTGCCAAATTAACTAAAACAAATGGACCAGAGATTGCATTTCACAGCCAGAGGCAAACACATTCATTAATTGTGCTTGCAATTTAATTCCTAGACGGGAATTTTACTTTTTCCCCCCCACATTGCCATTGTCTGTGTGCAAACAACAAATGGCCAACGCAGCTTTTTTGGCAGCCATTCAAAATGGCCAACAATTATTTGATATTTGATTTCGCTTCTCCTAGTGCTCCCTCCGTCCACGCTGCGTATACGTAATGGATGTAACAACATTTTAGTCGAATTCTCCGCCTTGACAATTTCCCATCTCGATTCCCCTCGAATTCGCAACAATTTTTCAATGCCACCACGGGTATCTGTGTGTGAGCGAGTACTCTGCCGTTTGAAAGTATTATTTGTTGCTTTTGACCATACTCACTGTTGCTAGCACAAAGTGATTTACTATTTCTTCTCGCCCCTGCCCGTGTTTGTGTGTGGCTCTTCTGTCGATAAAAGCAATCAAAGCTTGATTTATTGTCCTCACCCGTTTCCGACAGCCCGCGGGGGCAGGATTCGAGCCGAATTGGTCGACAATATCAGAGGGATGTGTGGAAAGGAATCCATGAATGAATAAATGAATTCATGGGCAAGAAATAGCCAAGATCTAGTTGGGCATTACATGGTAGGGTTTGGGTGATATTTACAAGACAAGGAAAATATGTAAGAAATGTATGTGATAATAAATTAAGTGGGAGTTTGTATTAATCGTAAATTTACTAGAAACTGCTGTTAAATATTTTAAAAGTCATTTTGTTTCTACAGAGTGCTTGTGAAAAGTTCAATATAGAATTTTTATCAAACACTGTAAGCCTAAATCATTTAATAAATATATTTATTGCAGCAATTGCTGATTTTTCCATTGTTCTCCCAGCTATATTTTCGATTTTCTCTCTATATCTCAAAACTGCTGCTGGAAAACCCAATACAGTTAGTACATTTTCTGGCTAAAATCCTTTTTCCCTTAGAGTCACTAACCCGGTTCTGCAAAATATTTGATTTCCTCTTGAAAATACCAGTGTTTCTCGTTTTTTCTCGGATTTTTCCCGTTTTCATTGTTGGGGTTTCCTGTGGCTGCCTGAGTTATTTCCTCGTTTACAGTGAAGCGCTCACAAACACACACACACACGTGCACCCATCGACATGCAACAATTGGCCCCGCCAAATGCCGACGGTCAACAAAAACAACAAGAATCACACACAACAGGGAGCACCGACAAAGCCTTATTGATTTTTGACTTGAATGCGGTTTATAAAATGCGGCTAATACCCTTGGTGGAGGCATCATAATTTTTTGTAGGACATAACCAACTGAATTAAATAAAAATTAATTTGTGTAGTATGAATTAAGTAGGATTTTTTGGGTATAATTAAAGTTGAGGGATTATATTTAATTTGCTTGATAATTATTAAGTTTTAGGAGAATAAGAGCAAGGGTTTTATAGAATTGAGTTCATACAAATTAACTGAGACCCTAAACCGCATTTTTCTTAAAAAAGATTTTAAAAGGAACAATTAAAAATATATATTTTCACAAATTAAAATTAATATTTCCCATAGTATCAATCAGAATAAATTTTAAATAAACTTTATATAGAATTTCTAGTAATAACATGGCCATTTTAAGATCACGAAAAGTGTTGTTATAGGCACAAAATATATTTAAAAAACCTGTAAAGATATATCTTCCTAATTTATCGATTTTCTGTAAGGGCATCAAATCTTCAGCTTGCCCAATTTAAGCTGTCTTTCTCGTTTGCTCATAGTTAGAGCCAATCACAATGGCGTTGAGAGGGGTGACAGGATCAGACAGCAGAGCCGGCGACTGCATTCAAGCCTTCAAGCCAGGACATATACACAAATACATATTTGGGAGCCGCTTTAAATGGCCTGGAAAATCAGTTTGAGTGGCAGACACAATTCAGTTAGAGTTGCTGCCGGATAACACCCCGAGAACGGAAAAAGTCCGACTCAACTTTCGCCTGCTTAAAAGGCATATTAACAATCGACACGCAGATCGAGGGGTTAAGGGGCCCAAGGAGAAGTGTTAAGGCAAAGTTGAAATGCACAATTTACTGGAGGCTGGCAGGCTGGCAGGCTGGAAATGGAATTGGGCAGAAACAGAAGCCGGATTAAGGACGAATGAGGCAGGCAGAAGGCACCAACAAAAGACGGCTAACAAGCAGGGGGCAACAAACATGATAAAGTAAAACAAAATGAGCAACACTTGACGGCGACGGCAAGAAAATAAGAGAGTTAAAAAAGTTAACTTAAGTTTCGCTCGCTTATTTGTTTTAGTTGTGCAACTTTGGAATACTCTTTGGCAATTCAATTTGCACTTAATTTAAGTTATCAGTTTTGGCACTCAATTAAAGCTGACTCTTTGTCCTCAGGGACATTTAGCATGTACTGTTGACCGGAAATTAGAGATTAATCACAGCCTTTGTTTAATTGATTAATTGCCCTTGAGGTTAGCATTTATATGGCATTAATAAGCAATGAATTATAAATTAAATATTACCAATTAGTTTCATTTCACTGCATAGCATATTTTAAATATTTATTAACTGTGCGATTTATGCATAAACAAATATGCCATTTATTAATTATGCATGACAAATGGTTTAATTGATTCGTTAATGTCGCTGAGCGCTCTCACTCCAAAGGTGAAAAATAGCAACAGGTAAATGTTTTTTAAATAATTAATAATTATGTAGTTAATGTAGAGTTATTATCAGTTAATTATTTATTTTATCTTGAAAAACAAGACCTCGTTGTCTTTAGTAAAAAGGGAAACTGCTTTTAACTATATAATCTCTGAAAATTATTAAAAATAAAATCAGTTCAGTGCATAAAACTAGAAAAATATTTTTCTATATTTTCTTCTTAGAGTATTTCTCATAATAAACCATTCAATATTAGTGCTACCTTTCCCACATAGAGTATAACCAAATTCCAGAGCAAAAAGGTGCTACCTACTATCTCTCCTTGGAGTCCGATGCAGGCGCCATCCTTCAACCCCGACGTCTTGTGAAAATGCGAATTTTCCTCGTGTTTGTGTGCGCGCAGAGTGTTTCTGTCTGTTTGTGTTAATGACAAGTGTTTTCATGTTGAATATTTTCCTCCTCTGGTTTTTTCATTTTTTTTTTCGTATGCGTCGCGTAATGACAAGGAGGATGTCGATGAGTATAATGACAACATCAATGCTGATGATGATGGGAATGGGTCCCGAGATGAGGATGTGGATGGGGGCGCATGCCACTGGAGCCAGTCGGAGCTTAAAGTGCTTGTTAGGCGCTTTTTTGTTGTCGCCATTTCTTTCACCTCATGGGGTAAAAAAAGGGTATGTTATATTGGGTTAAGAATACAGAGAAAAGAAGGTATTTGTAGGAAGAATTATTAGGTAAAAATTACTTAAAAGATGATGAAGAGCCTATTTAATATTTATATGTAAAGAAAGTTAATAAGATATTGAAGAAATTCAATTATAAGACATTTTATTACAATTTTATTAAGCAGAAATTTACTCGAATATTCCTTTAATAAATATTTATTACAAGTTGCTTGAATTAACCTTAAAATCTAATCGATTTTAAAAACGTTTTTTAGTAGACTCTAAATTCTACAGATCATTACCGGGTATCTTATAGTCTGCCACCCTTCGAGTCAGTAATTTTTGTTCTATTTTGCTGCCCCATTGATGACAATGACAATGACGACGTTGATGATGATGATGATGATGATGAAGGCGATGATGCTGATGATGTCGATGGGGCTGTCAATGCGGAATTGAGCTGCGACATAAACACGTTGTCAAATCGAACGCGTGAGTGCTCACGTGCCCGCCGAGCAGAACGGCTCTGGAGGGTGGGAAAAAAACTGGATAAATGGGCAGGCAGTTCAGGCGGGTTAGCACGTGCTGCTGCTCGGGTTCTTTGTCAATAGATTGGCATACAATCCACTTCCTGGTCGCGCCAGCCAACCTGCGCCTGATGAAAATCTGCCATTAATGTGATTTATGACAGATCTCTGCTCTGGCACTTGTAATTTATATTTATTACCCGCCGTATTTTGCCTATTCTGCCACAGTCTAGGCTTCGAGCAGGTCCTTCGCCGAATCCCCAGCTGTCACAGAGCCAAGACAAGTTGATCCCTGGGGTGATTTTTCTAGCAGATTTTTCTGTTACTTCCCCCAGAAGGGCGGCCTTTGTTTTATCACACCTTTGGCCATAAATAATAGATATATTTTTGACTTGATGAAGGTGAAATACAGTCAAGCGAAATTGAATTTACTTTGCATAGAGCAAAGGAATATTGATTTAACATTATTCAACACCCCTGCGGCTCGAAGGACCAAAAACTCATTTGCTGAGTTAATATTTCAAACTGGTTTTATTTTATTTTTTATATATATATTTTTAATACATTTTGTTAGTTATATTGTAAGGTTAATAACTCCAAACCTAATAGTACTCATATTCGCTCAACTTGAGCATGAGCAATCGCAGCTTCCTGGCCTCCAGGCCAATGGTCAGCGGCTCCTCCGGCACCTGCTCGGTAGCTGCAAAAATGTTGGCCGGCGTGAAAAGCCCGTAGGCCTCGCAGAAGCGCAGGAAGTTGAGCACCTCCTGGACGGTGGCATACGGCAGGATTATGTTCTGTTTGGCCATCCCGGTGAGCAGCCCCAGGATGCAGCGTTTCACATGCAGCCAGGTATCCGCATACAGCCTGTTCCCCGAGCCGCCCTCGAGGGCGTGAGCGATGCGGGACAGACCGAACTCGTAGTTGGACTTGGCGCAGTAGAGAGTGCCCACCACCAGATTGACTATGCACAGGTGATGATACTGCTTGCCCAGGTTGCCCTTCAGCTCCTCGGCCTTCTCCACCTTGCGCATCAGCTCCTCGGCCTCCTCGTTCTGGAATGTCATGATGTAGGACACGCACAGGTTGGCCAGCACCGCAGCCGAAACGGACATGATCTGGTTGACGACGAAATGGGACGAAAGGTTTTGGGGAATTATAATTGGAAACAAGGTTGAATGGTTCAGTTAATGTGTATCGGACTATGGAATACCTGGTTTTTTAAGGGAGTTTGTGAATAGTTAGGGGAAATGCTTAGCTTCCTTATTTTGTACAATAATTGTCTCTATTGTTAGAAAAAAGGTTTATCAGTAATTAATTAATGTGAGAGCTGATTTTCCATACTTATTGGACTTACTCCAAGCCCAAATATTCCTTAACTTCCTGGTAGTTTCGTTTTCGAAATTCTTAGTTCCTAGAATCTATACCTATACCTCGATCTACTATTGAAGGTACTCATTTCTTAGCTTTATGCTATTTAAGACATATTCTTTTTCCTGTAAAATTCCCTTACAATTCCCCTAACCTCATATACCCTCCAAAAACCAGGTATTCCGATTGAAAATAACTGTGGGAACGCTTTGAGGGCCTTAATCTCACATCGTCTGAGTGCTGGCGCACAATGGGTTCGTAAAAGGCAGCCGCCTCGTTGTATTTGTCGCCCTGCATGAAGAGCACATGTCCGGCGTTCAGGCGCCAAATGGAGTTCTCTGAACAGAATTCGGCGCTCGAATGGAACTCCCTTTCGGCACCCACAAAGTCGTCATCGCGCCAGGAGATCCAGGCTCGGGCCATCACCACGGGCAGATACCTTTAACATTCAAAAAGCTGCTTTAAAAATATCCTTGAAATAATACAAAAATATCTCACAGTTCCAGCGCCTGTTCGTAGTCCTTGAGGGCATCCCTGAGTGCCTGCTGCTCGTTGGTGGCCCTCACCTCCTGGACCTTGGCGGCCAGGCTGCGAAGCTTGCCGGCCAGACTGGAGGCCAGGGTGCCCAGCTTCTTCTCGGCCAGCTCGGCGCTGGTCTGGGCGGTTATCAAGGCATCTAAGAGCTCGTACAGATACTGGGAGAGGTACTTGTAAGTCAGATCCGTGTGCTCTGCCAGAATATCGGCCGCTGTCTCGTATAATTCATGCCGACAACAGATCAGCAGGATGTTGGCGAAGGTCTCCTTGGGACAGGAGGGAGCCCCGAGCTGCAGCAGGAAGGCCAGCTTCCTCAGCCCCGCCACCGGACCCTGGACATCGGTCAGAGCCATATTGTGCAACGTGACCGGATCCAGTTCGCTTTCAGCTCGCGGAGGGAGATCCAACAAGGCATCCCTGGCCGCCTCCTCGTTGCCGTCCTGAAACTCAAGGGCTGCCTTCAGATTCAGAGCCTGGGTGATGCCCGACACGGCCATGGTGATGGGATTGCCCACGCTCCGGGCACTGCCATCGGTGTCCACCTGGGCGCCAATGCCCAGCTCCGGATGATTCCGCATTCCGCGCTCCACAATCTCCGAGGTGTAGTCCAGGGCCTGGGCCCGCTGCTTCCGCTGGAAGTGGGCCAGGGCCACGTTGTAGGCCACCAGGGGATTGAAGCCGCCCACTTGGAGGGCGGCCTGGAATCGCTGCACCGCCGCCTCGTGCTGGTCGGCCTGGAACAGGAGGCAACCCTCATCGTTGAGGGTATCCGCCGTGCCACCTGCTCGCTGGTTGAGCAGGCTCTGGGCGCCGGCAAAGTCCTCGCTTGAGTAGAGAATGGCACTCTGCAGCTGCAGGCACTGCTCCCGCAGCTCGTCCTCCTGGTCTCCGATTTGCTTCAGGACCCGCAGAGCCTCGGCAAAGATCCCAGCCTGATAGAGCGATTGAGCGTAGTAGAATCTGTAAAGGGATTGGGTTTCCTTAATTTAACTCGAACTTAACATGAAGACTTCCTTGCATATTTAGTTGCTTATCCCACCTGTACTTGGCTTCCTTGGGCGCCAGCTGGCACAGCTGCTCGTAGCAGGTGGCCGCCTCCTCGTACTTCTGGGCGTGGTAGTAGCAGTGGCCCAGCGTGGAGAGCCCGGCCCTCGTGTTGGCCGCCTCGCCGAAACTGGTTATGCACTCGATTACATCCTCGTAGCGTTTGTCTTTGATCTGCGGCACGCCGCCCCCTTCATTACGTGTGTTTAATTTAAGATTATGCTCTGGCTTACCAGATTGTATATCGTCCTGGTTACATGTCCCTCACGCAGGATAATTCCCTGATGCAACATTTTCTCCAAGCGCTTCGCTTCGCTTCGTTGGTAAATGAAAAATTCCACTCGAGAATGGCTTTTGTTATGGTCGCCGGGGCGGGATCTCCATGGTGACCGTCTTGTTTGTTTGTGTCAAGTGTCCTGGCAACGTTGTCCAGGATACGGCCAACAGTTGGTTGTGCAACCCTGAAGAAGGCAAGGGTGGCTTGAGGTTTAAATGGGGTGGTTTCGAGTAAGAAGTTAAAGACTATCGATAGATATTTAAATACAATACTTTTTATAAATCAAAAAATAATTTATTTTATTCCCAATGGCTTTTATTTTATTTCCTAGCTGTGCTGTATTATTCTTATCTTCCCAACAAATTAATCAAAGTAAACCAATTCAACTGTTATATATTTAACCAGTCCATTGATTTAATGCCCCCCCCAAACTCAAACTCAGTACCAAGAATAACCATTCCTTGGCCAAAAGTCTGTCATAGAAACCAATTAAGATAGAGGCAAGCGGGCGCAAGTGGCGAAACAAATCTATTTGAAATGTAAATGAGAAAATTGTCTAATTGAAAACTTTTGCATCTTGATGGCAAAAGCCACGGCGCCTCGCTTGGCCAACTCGTTGACTTGCTGATGGAGGACTTAAAGTGTTAACTGGGAGACGACGGCAGCCCGCCGCCCCGAGGCATTAATCCGCGTTGAAGGCAAGTTCAAGGAGCACTTTTAATTAGGTTTCTCCGAGGAGCTCCGTGTGCAAATCCCGCGCTGACTGACTGACGAACGTGAACGTGCGGAAATGCTAATTAAGTCGAACTGAGTCCGTCTCCGAAAGCAGCAGCTTAAGCCTGAATGGAGGTTAGAAGTCGGGCTGCTGCGAGAAGTAGAACCGGGTCAAGGTTGCTGGCCGTCATCGGTCTGGCCTGGCCAAAACGTGGCGGTCACCAAATGTTGCACAACGGGTTTGCCGGCTCCAGCTCTTGGCAAAAATGGTTCAAAACCGCGACCCTGAAACTCTGAGCCAGCTGCGTCCCGCTTCACGGTGAACTGGAAATCTTACACTCGACAAAGGCAGCAATAAAAAAAAATAAAATAAAAAGCAACATTTGATGCCAGCTAAACGTTTTCCTCTCATGTCATCTCATCTGGCGACTCGCATCTTTAGTTGGCAGCATCAAGTGCAACTGCATTTTCTTACAATGTCACACGCCAGGCATTAGTTTTTCTCGATCTCTGGCCTAAGGCTAACCGCACAACGCGGCGCATGAGTAATGCAATTGATGCTGGCAATTACCAGATATCACACACACAGCAGGCTCAAGGTGCCGACAGGCTGAAGTTCAAGTTTTGTTTTGCTGAGTTATTGCAGGCCTAATTGCCCCAAGACTCTGGCCTGGCCAGAACACAACACAAAGAAAAGCATTTAGATAATGTCGGTGCCAAAAATATAAATTCAAGTATTTGCTTCTTGGGTACCCTTTTTATGGGAAGTACTTTATTTTCGGGGAACTTGACATTGATAAATGGGTAACACCAGCTTTATTTATTTTTGAAAATTAACTGCTAGCTTCTGTTAATTTCCTTTTGGGTTTAGATTTGAAGTAAGAAAGAAAAGCATTTGTTAAACAAGAAAATAAATATAATAATCCTTTTAGAATCAGAGAGATAGTTTTAAGATGTTTTTTGAAAATGAGAATGAGGTTAATAATTTATGACTTACACCCCTTGATCTTTAAGAGTATTTGATTATTCGATTCCCGAATTTATCTCTTCATTTCTTTAAATTTTATTATCACATTCCCTGTCCTGTCCTGTGTCGAGCTCTCCCGACTTGTTTATGGCTGGCATTTTGCATTCGCTTGTCTCGCATTAATCTCTTAATTTTTTGCTGCTTTATTTTTGTGCTGCACTTGCCGGAGGGCAGTACTTGAGGGTTTCCAGGGTTGTCGGGTTCAACGAGAGCTTGGTTGATGTGGCCACAAATTAACACTTGCTCGGTCCTAAAGTCTTGTTTTAGCTGCTGCTGCACTTTGGAAGTGTGTGGGGTTTTTTTTTTAATGGCCAGACGGTGGAGTCAAGGGTTTAGTTAAGTCAATGATCCAGGGGTGGACTTGTCGCAAGACTATTAAAAGATTATGTATTTAAATATATTTTACAGAGGCTTTTTAAGACATTAAAGCATACTTTAATGTGTGTATGTAATATTTATAGAAGAAACTAAGTTAAGAAATATATTATCTAAATTCATATTTATTTCTAAGACAATCAAACAATTTCTCACTATATTCCTGAGTCACATATTCTCTATTATTTCAAGTAATCTTTCATTTTTGCCTTCTTAACATTTTCCTTTTCTTAACGATTTTCGCTGTACTTTACTCTTAATTTGTATAAGAAAACGTAGAAAATAATTATCGTTAGCTAGCATCTCGGCGCATCATCTCAGTTGTAAATTAGCGGCTACAAAAAAAGCAGAAAAAACTAAAAAAAACAATAATGCGGTTTACTTTGGCTGACCTTGTAGCGCAATCTTTTTCCTGTCCCACAACTATAAAAAAAATTCACTTGGCCCCAGAGAGCTGACAATGAGAAACCACACAGAGCAGCCGAAGAGGAAATAATTGAAAGAATCGAATAGCGAGCATTTCCTGCTTAGTGGGGGTTAGGGGATAAAAAGTGGAATTCGAAGAGAAGATCTCCAAGGCGGAAACTACAAAGATAGAGGGATGAAAAAAATACAAATCTATTATGAATGGATTATTGGCATGTTCCTCTATTTATAAAAGTATAAGAAATATTAGAACATTTTCTATTACTATATCGATAAAAGTATTAAAATTTACAGACTTTACTGCTTGTAATATAACTAAATTAACCGCCTTTAAAGTATTTTAGGAAAACTAAATTTTTAATTTATATATAATTTTGGCTAAGGATCAATAAATTCCATGTTCTTCCTTTGTGAAGCTCTGCTGTTAATCGTAAATATATATCCTTTACTGGTTACTAATCTAACACAAGGGGAATATACATTTATCAAACGCACTGTGTGACTGAAATGCTGCGAGAGTGCGAAAAACAAATCGGGAATTATGTGAAGTATATGTAAAGTATATGCAAAGTATATGTAATATGTATGTGCATTTCCTTATGGGCGCTCTAAGATCCAAGTGTGTGCAATAATTCCACTAATCTCGTTGCAGGCAGCAGCAACAACTGAGGCGCAAAACAATTTCAAGGCCATTGACACAGTTCAAGCGAGAAGTGTGACGAAGGGGGTGGCGCTCTGCCGTCGTGAAGGGCATTCGACGAGTGCACTGTGGAGGAGCTGCTCGAGCTGCTGCGATAAACCATCCAGCTTCACCCATCCCCTCCCCTTTTCTTCACGGCTTATTCTTATTCTATCTTGTTTCGGTTCCAAGTGCAAATGTTTAGATTTTATTTGCTAAGCAAATATACGAGTTAAGTATATATATCTCAATGCTTTAGTTGCCGTCTCTATGATTTCTTTACTTATTTTGATAGACACTAGAGAAAGAAATATCTTTATTTCGTTATGAGGCGAATTTTTAAAGTTCTGTTAAAGGACGAAAAATAAATATAGCTCAGGCAAAACTTCTAAAAAAAAGCACCATTAAAATCTAAATTAATTATTCCTTGAAATTCGATTTTTCAAGAAGATTTATTTTAATCTTTCCCTATTATTTTAATGAATTTGAATTCTAATTAAGCAATAATTCGACACACTGATAACCCCCGAAGAGAATTTAAACTGCACAGTCTCAAAGCTTTATGTCAGCCAAATATCGAAATCAGTCATCCACGAACTCTTGTTTTCAGTGCTTATTGATTAAATCAAACGGAAAGTCGAGGCTTGTGATTTTGTTGTGCACTTTGAGTGCCATTTGTCAGCTAGGACACTGTGCGAGGACAGGCAACTCAATTGTATAGTACTCAGTTCGAAATTGGAGCATTGACTCTTTGTGGCCGAGACTGCCCTGAATGCCACTGAGAAAATTCGCCAAGATAATCGGCGAGAATTCCAGAAAATCGGTTTCAGATACTTTTACATCTCGAAGACACTGCGCACAAACTGGCATAACTCTCGACACCGATGCCTGAGGAAGAAGGCCGTTCTGGCCAGCCCAAAAAGTGTCACCGAGTCACAAGCCATCTCACAGCTGAAAACTATTATTGGTTGGGCATCAGTGACCTGGCCAAGGAATCGGAGTTCATCTCGGAATCTACTGGCAGAGTGGTATCCTTCACTAAATGGTGGCCAGGAGAACCCACCAATGTTGGTGGCAATGAGCACTGCGTAGCATTGCGACCCGACTGGCATTTCTTTATAAATGATTCCTCATGCCATTTTAATTTCAATTTCATTTGTGAGGCCAGGGATTAATGTAATTAAAAAAAATCGTAACAATATATTTATTATAAAAAATATAATTAATTAAGGACTCGAAGTAAAACTTTTAATATTTGAGTAAAGAAGCCATTACTGTTTAATTCTTAATTCTTCTTAATTCTTAAATTCTTGAGCGTACAATACATAAATGTTTATAGAATTTATATATCTAAGTGTTCAGCAGGAATATTTTTTTTTTATCTCATCACGTGATATTTACAAATCATGCCGTTTACAATAAAAGTAAATTATTTAAAAATATTTTTCAATAAAATATTGATTAATAAAAAGGCGTAATAATATTGGTTCACAGATAAACTATAATAAACTGTTGAAAAATATAGGTTTTACCCTTAAAATGCATACATGCTTAATTTGTTTCCAACATTATTTTCCCAACCAATTCTTGACTAATGCATAAAGCGTAAAATTTGAAAAAACACATCTTTGATTGCTGCATGTTCGATAAATAATTCATGAATTAATCAATTGTTGTGGCTGCCGCTGCTGTTGGCTGTTTTGGCTGCGGTGCAAAGTTGATTGAACCTAAAATACATGAAGCTCATTTAAAATGTGTAAACAAAAGCCGCAGCAGAAACGGATACCAGATCCCGACTGGTAACGACATATAAACAATTTATCAGAAATAAATTGGTTAACAGGTAAAATAAACAAATTAAGCGCAGAGCTAAATAAATGCTGGAAACATTTATGTACAAATATATTTTGCGGTTTCTTTTTTTAAGGGTGAAATTGAGAAGAGAGAGGCAACAGTTTTTGTGTTGACTGAACGCATTTAGCGTTAAATGCTTTTGGTTTCGTTTAGGTATTAAAGAGTTTAATTGCATTTGTTACGGAATTCGTAAGCGATTTCATGTCGGTTTCTCTTGTGACCTCTTTACATTTTGGTGCTTTGAGCCGGATGGACCTTAATACAGTGTGCTAGTTAATTTTGTATTTATTCGACTTTTTTTTTTGGAAAATTAAATTTATTTGCATTTTTTCATAGCTTATATGGTATAAAATATCTCTGTGAATATCCTAATGTGCCTTACCCAGCTCAGGAGTATGTGTCATCCGAGTTCCAATACTTCTTTTGGTCAATGTTCTCCATTCGGATTTGGGAATTGATGGCGACAAATCCGAAACGACCATGTATAAACCTTTGTGTTGTGGGTAAATAAAATAAAATTGCACTTTTTATTATATTATATATCTTCTCGGAGAGGAGGCATTTATTATACCAGTTGTTCTTGTATTTGCTTCATTAATGTGGCTGCTTTTGTGCTTTATCAAAGCCATTCTTTAAATTTTCGACAGTCTTTATTAACACGCTAAAAATTCGCTTGAAAAATCGCAGCCGGAGATCGGGATGGCGGGTGCTTTTTTCTTTAAATTTTTTGTCTTTTTTTTTTGTTTAGGTGAGAGTGATTCTGTTACAGGTAAGCGGCTGATGATGTTTCTTATTTTTTGTTGTTGTTGGTTTTTGGCTTTTGCCTCATTTGCGTCATGCAGTCAAAAGTCGCAGATCTCCTTCGGCCGGGTCCCCTCCTGTCATCTGGCCGACTCCGATCTGCCCACAGCTCGCTGGCTTTACCATTCCGTTTGCAATTTATTGAAACGAAGTTGACCTTGAATTTGGTTAAAGTCTTTTAACTTTATTTCGCTCGCTGCGCCAGCTTTTTATATATATGTATATATATTTTTTCGGTTTGGCTTAATGCCTTGCGCTGCCGCCGTCTGCCGCCTCAGATGATGATTCTTGCTGTTACTGCTGATTACTTTAACGATGATGTCCATAAAATGTATCTCGAGCTCCGAAGCTCGCACTTTTTTCGGCAACTCCGCCAAGCCAGGCCAGTTTTCGGAAATGGCCAAAGAAGAAAAAAAAACAGACCCCGAAAACGAAACTCAAGTGAATCAAATTAATTTAAGACCTGTAAGTGCAGTAGGACCTGGACCTGGTGCAGGGGTTTAAAATCGGGTTTCTTACTGGGGTTATTCTCTGTAGCTGTACGATGACTTGGTTTTATTTGTTTAAATAAAATATTAATTTTATCCAACTAGATGTGGTTAATTTTAAAAAAAATCATTTTAGTATTAAAATATGGTTTGGAGGGTTTTCAACTAGGCTTTGCCAAAAATGTATGGCTTTGACCCTATTATAATTGAAATATCCTATATTTTTTAGATTCAAAGTATTAAATTAGAAAATAAGCTATTAAGTTGTTCCAATAATTGAAAATGAAATATATTTTAATAACCCATAAATAAGAAAAATTATAATTCCTTCCCAATTTGTTCTCTTTTTTTTCTTTATTATTTAATAGTTACATTTATTGTTTCACTCCCTCAACCAATATGTTTTAATCAATGAATTGCTTTTCATATTAATATCCTTTAAATATTTTCCAAATATTGATTCAGAGTTTTCCTTCCTTTTTGTGCCAATTCACCCTCGCCAAAAATTGTCTACAAAATGTTTAATTAATCATTTTCGCCTAGCCAAACCCACTTTGCCCCCAAAACGAAATGAAACGATGACGTATGGAAATTGTTGTCGCTTTCGCTGTTGTATTTAATTATTATTGTTTTGTTTCTATTTCGTTTGCTATTTCTATTTCGATTTCGATTTGTGACGCTGTCTCCGAGCGAGTTGCCTCCGCCCCCGCGCCGCGCCGTCTGCTCTGATACTTCCGAGCAGTGAACTTGTTTTTATTTCATTATCGTTCATACAAAATGTTCTAGGCATATATTTGTTTACACGCTTATATGCATATATATTTTATTTATTCTAGATTCTCTACCGCTCTCTCTCCCCCGAAATTTCTCTCTGTTTATGTGGATTTTTGAACATTTGGCGTGGGGTTTGCCGAAAATGTTTGCTCATTTATTGGGAGCTCTATCTGGTTCAGATAGAAGGTCATTGTCATGGAATTTGTTTATTTACATTCACGTTCAGAGTGCTTGGATCGATCATATGTGTGTCACACATAGTTTTGTATTTCTGTGGACTTTTATTCAAAGCAAATGCCTTGTCAAAGTTCACGAGCTCAATATATTTTCCTCATGGGTTCACTCAACCTGGCCAGCCACAAGTTGTCACAAAGAAAACACAATGCGGAAATCAAATCACAAAAAAGGGGAAACGTACGTGTGGGCTTGTGTAAAATATATATTTTCTAAGTGAAAATAAATGTGGAAACGATGTGGGTTGCATTTTCCATCAGAACGGATGACATTGAATGGGTTTTTACGGTGGCAATGCGCTGTGCCCCAGCCCTCTGACGCCTCCTGTCATCATCTCTCAATCGGCAGCATTGTGAGGGATTTTCATTTTGCTTAATTATAGAACGCTCAATGTTATATATCAAACAGTAAAGTGGCGTTCAAGTTAATAAACAATGCCGCCACTTCCAGAAAAAAGCCGTCTCCGACAGATACAAGCCATGTATATCTATGGAGAGAGCCTTCTTTATGCTAGCTCTCGATGTCAACGTCGTCTCGTAGTCGTCATTATACTCATCGTCAAAGTCTTTAATGATTAATTTTCGTATTGTTCTTTGAAATGCGGGCGCATCTGTTGCGTTGCGCCAACGACCGCACAAGGCAAGTGCCCAGTCCGGCGGACTCGGCGAGGGACAGATGGACACCGAGTCACGTTGAGCAGCTGGAGAGCTGGGCAGGCCAACAGGCGGGCGAAAACCACCCACCCGAAAGACCGCAATAAGCCTCAATTAAATGAAAATTGCACGCCAACGGCATGGAAAAAATGTAATTTTGATTAAATTTATTGTAGGCCGTCTTGGTGACCATATGCACGTTGAGCATATATGTATATATAGATCATTCATATAAGTTTGCCAGTTAAAGGAACAGTACGCTCTATAAATATTTAATGGAGAAATGAAGAGTATTAGGGCATGTAAACTATGATTTTAAGAATTAATATATTAATTTAACTGATTATTTTATCAAAGCAAATAATTTTTGCATTTAATTGATAATTTTTTTATCCATTTTCTTCAGGAAAAATATGAATGTCCTATCCTAGATATAAAGATTATTAAGGCATGTAAACTATGATTTTAAAAATTATTGTATTAGTTTAATTTATTTATTTCTATATATTTAGATCAATTTTCGTCAGGGAAAATATGAAAATCCCATGCATAACTCTATGTAAAATATTTGTATACTTTACCTACCTTTATCAATATTTTATTAAATAAAGTTCCTATTGGCTTAAGAAAATATGATTTTTAAGGCCAAAAGATTATTAAGGCATGTAATCTATGGTTTTAATAATTGTTGTATTAGTTTAATTATTGATTTATTAAAGCAAATAATTTCTGTATTCAATATTTAATATTTGTATTAATTTTTTTTCAGAAAATATAAGAATCTTATGGTTTATTCTATTTTAAATATTATTATATGTAGCTGGTTTTTACAATCTATTATTTATTTAATAAAAAATAATAATAATAATAAAAAAATAACATGGTTTATTCTATCTATAATATTTCAGAGAATATATAAGACTCCTATGGTTTATTCTATTTTAAATATTATTATAGCTGGTTTTAACAAGCTATTATTTATTTAAGTCATGGAAAATTTAAAAAATAATATGGTGTATTCTACCTAAAATATTTGTATAGCTTCCTTTATTAATATTTTATTTAATTAGGTACCTCGTGGCTGGAGAAAATATTATTTTGAAGACCTAGAGCCATTTCTGAGCCCGATAATCATTCACAGAGTATCTACGCGTGCGATTAAAATGCCTAAAAATATATATATTCCATATATTCGCATCTACTTGGCTGCGGCTGCTGTCCGTTTAATGCAATTTAATGTGCAATTATTTTCCTTAAACTTTACGTTGACATGGCAATGCGTGGCCCGTAAAATTATTTTCCATATGACGAGGCTCCCCAGAGGCCATCTCCGAATGGTTGCCTTTCGGGGAAGGTGGCCTCCTTGGATGTCACACAATTTATGTAGCCTGCCAACCACTTGACAGGGGCGGCTGGCTGTGGCCCTTCCTACTGTTTTTTTGGGCCCTTGCCATTAGGGGCGACCCACATTGATTTACATATTTGCACACAAAACAGGATGAGTGGGCGGAGTGGGAGGATTAGGTGGCGGTGGAATGTTTGCCTGAGCTAAACGCACATAACTAGCAAATATTTGCCATTCTTTTTGCTGATATGAGTCAACCCGAAAAAAATATGTGTTATATGTAGAGGCGAAAAAGGGAGAGATAAGTCGGGGCCATATAGACTGGCAAAAGTATCTTTAAATTAAATTTTGATGACTGGGCGGG
Organism: Drosophila asahinai; assembly: GCA_008042795.1. Lineage (NCBI taxonomy): Eukaryota > Metazoa > Arthropoda > Insecta > Diptera > Drosophilidae > Drosophila > Drosophila asahinai. The sequence continues at coordinate 35,987 of VNJZ01009694.1, read as the reverse complement.
AAGATGGAAATGATGTGCCAGAGATTCCATTGCCCTTGGGGCAACGCTGGAGCGATGGAACGATGCGAAAACCGGTTGTGAGAACCCGACAAATATATATTTCTCTCGCAATCTCACTCACGCGCCGCGGCTCGTATCTAATATCAAGTTCAAGGTTGCAATTGCCGCCACCAACCAGAAACGGGTCTAACTCGCCGATGCACTAATAAAAACGCTAAATAAATCAAGCCATCGACAGGGTACGCGGGGTGCAGCCCAAGGGCCGCCGACCATCCATCTGTAATTATAAATTATAAAATCCAAGCCAGGTTGCTGGCTTCTCACGAACTGCACTGCATATTACGTATACGTTAGCCAGGCAGACCCAGCCCTAGAACGAAATTCGCAGTGACTAATACCAGAGTGTTTTTTGTTTTGTTTTTTGTTTTCCGTTGGTAATTGGAAGCTGCGCAGATTCTACGGTCCAGCCAGGTGGATGACTCAGCCGGTGCTTGTTTTCCAGCTAAATGTTCTGAAGAAATGTATACCAGCATAGGTTTCACATTACTCATACGCACCATGGCACCGTGTGATTTGTTTGGATTCCGGCTAAAAGCAATTGCCACTGCAAATGCAATTCAATGGAATCACGGAACCAAAAGTCCGTCGTCAAGAGGCAAAATTGTAAATGGCAAATGCATAAACGAAGGATTTTTTTTGGGTCATGACAGCAGAGATAGAGAGCACTAGTTTTGGGCCAACAAAATTTGAACATTTTCATTGTTTATTTTTGGAAATCTGTTGCATATGTCTGACTGGCTGACTGACTGGCCTTTTTCATTATTTTCCATAGTTTCAAAAGGTAATTTTCGGTTTGTGACAAGGAAAATTGATATGACGACTAGATTATTAAGATTTCCATTTTACTTTTCAGAAACCGAAAAATAACTTGCTTTAATGGCAGATTTTATTTATTTTTACTTGGCTTCCTTCATATACTAAATTTTTCATATTCCTGCACAGGTTTTAAAATTCCATTTAAAAAGAGCTCAAAGTGGCTCAACTTGGTTAGAAATAAAATAAATACAAAAGTAAACAGAGTGCAAAAAAGTGAAATTCGAAACAGAAACTCAACAAAAAGTGGCTGCCAAACCCCCGACAGCCAAGGGTTTAGAAAAAAAAGGGAGCTAAAAGCCAATTGCATTATTACACAGCAAAATTCTCTCTTTCTCTCTCGTTGGGGAAAAGTGCCCACGACTCCCCTTTAGGGGGAACCTCTCTCTCTGGTTCTCATCTGCTTGGGATGTATTTAAAGCCATGGAAAAAAGTTTCCACTATGCGAGAACAGTTCACATTGCACTGGAAAAATGTTTGACTCGCTTGGTGCTCTTTTTGTTTTAAACTTGCTTCCTTTACGGGAACTAGGGTATATAGTTTTTAGGGAAATTTATGTAATATGCGGCTTATGACCTTATTAAATAAAGTATATGCAGTATTATATGCTGTTGTAGGTTTTAATGTTAGAAAATGCTGTACAAATATATACAAACAAGGTTAAAAGTAAAATATTATGTTAAGAAAATTATTTTTTGAATTAAAAATACGGTTCTCGTAAATACAATACCCTTAATATTGTTGGTGAAGAAGTGAAAGATAAATAAATATGTAAAATATAACTTATAGAATTTGTGACAATATTATATTAAAATTTTATTAAGCAGGTTAGTACCTAAAAACCTTTTTAAAATCAAATATTTTTATGATGGAGAAATAATAGGTAATCTACTTATTTTTCTGGTAATTATACATTCTCATATATGTTTTTTTTGTCTACATATATTTATAAATATTTTAATAAAAGAACCCCTAAGTACCGAGTATCTTAGAGTTAAAACGCTTTAAAAAAGATCCATTTCTTGCTGCTTTTTTTCTTGCTTTTTCCCTACAATGCGAATATTTACTTCACACACACAGATGCTTGGATGGGTATTTCGTGGTATGGGTGACCATGAAATGTTCACACAACGCTGCTTCCCTCTCTGTTTCTGCTTCTATCTCTGTCCCTGTTGCTCTGGACCTGCGACGCAGATTGACGCTTCATTACGACGTTATGTAATGGCTTGTAAAGCTCCAAGTGACAAAGGCTACTTCTCCCGCTGCCGCTGCCGCTGCCGCTCCCGCTCTTACTAGCTCTCTCTCTCATTCTCTAGCTCATTTCCCAAGCACCAAAGAGAGAGAGAGATAATTTGCTCGGTTTGGTCTCTTTCATGCAATGAGTGCATGTGAGATCATCGCCGCAGAGCTGAAGCTGAAACGAATTCTACATTCTGTATACGCCCCATGGCACAGCAGCTCATCGTCCACAAACACCATCATCATCATCGTCATCATCGTCATCGTCTCCATTATGATGATGAGCTTGGCTGACTGCAAATTGCAATTACTTCACATGACACGACTTTGGCAGCGAGTGTCAGCAACAGGCGACATGAAGTTTCCGCCCAAAAATAACCAGCTTTTCTGTGTAAAGAATTAAAGAGAATTTATTGCTTTTTTAACTTAATAAATGGAAAGTAAAATGTTTCTATTGGAATTTCCAACGCTCATAAGCTACGAGGAATTTTTTAAACCATTTCCCTTGAACCGCCACTCTCGGCTGCGTAATTCCCGCGATTCAATCTTTAAACGCCTTGTCATAACTCCCATAATAAGTGCAGTTAAGTTAAGCCATCAAGATGGCGCGACAAATGAGCATCAATTATTTAAGTGACCCATAAAGCGGATGGCTCCCGGCACTTGTCTGCCGTATCTAGCAGGCCAACGCTGCGTATACGCAACCGAGATACCGCCAAGAACTTGTCGCGAAACCAGAATTTGCATGGCCGCCGCTCCGCGTTTGCCGACATCATTAGCATTGGAGCAGCGCCAGTGCCACATGTTCTTCATTTGGCAGCCGAGCGGAAAATTAGCATAAATAAATATGTTTTACCTTCGTCGCGAGAGAGAGAGAGAACTGAAGTATCTGCACTTGTTTTTTCGAGTTCGAGTTCGGACCATAGCGAAGCCACGCGGTGCCGAAATATATTTTCCAGCCCGTGTTGTCATCGCCGATGTCGCGGTTAGCCTTGATCGTGTTTATTTCGGCAGTTGGGCGATACACGAAATAAATAAATAAATAATACAAGCGCAAGAATTCTTCTGTTTTTTGGTCTTTCGGCATTGGCAGGTCCATAAATGGCCCCCAAGATGGTGGATGGAGTGTGCTTGGCTCGGCTCTTTTCTCGGTTCTTTGCTAAATGCTATATGGCGTGGCCTGGTGTGTCGGTTCGGTTCTCTTTGGGGCTGCCCAAAACGGTGGCTGAGTAATTGAGGTTGTAAATCAAAATGTGTCCGTGGCAACTTTTCGGTCGAACATTATGTCAAAATTGTAGACAAATGTTATTGTTTGAGCAGGAATGCCGAAACGTTCCAAAGTCGAACACGTGTACGTGATATTATTAACTAGAAAATATTACAAGACATTCGTAAGCCCCAAAAGAACTTGAAGACTTCGGGACATTCATCTTATCTCTGCACGAACCTTGAAAACCTAACCCTTTGATCTCTGGTCAGCTCTTTCTAATCATTCTAAGCCTTAGCGACGAGGACGGGACACATTTCCCAGCTGATTACTTCACGAATTACAGAGATTGATCAGGCATTGAGATGATGAGATCGCATGATCAAATTTCTAGTGAAGGCAAAAACAAAATAAATTGCAGCAGCTGAAAGAATGCAGAATATATAAGTAGGCATTGCACTTATTTATTCAAATTACGTTGCAAATATTCTAAATATTCTTAGAATTTAGATCGGTGAACGACAAAGGGCTTCCAGTGAATAAACAATGATTAAAAGGGCTTTTTATATATTCTAAAACAATTCTAGGAAAGGATTAATGTTCCAATTAAACTTAAATATATTTTATTCTGATATTCCGATATTTAGTATTATTAAAACCGCCTTTAAACTTATCATCTCCCCATCTTCGGTTTTCACATCATCCCATTTGACAGCTGATTATACATTCACGCACAGCACGAACTCCCCGAAATCTTGGGGAATAAATGTTTAATTTATCATTTAGTCGGGGGCCACATCAAAAGTAAACGCATTTCAACTGAATAACTCTCCCCCAACTCCCTTACTTAATCTCTCTCTCCCTCCGTCTGATTTTCGGCCATCAATTCAATCATTTAATTCATTTGTACATTTCATTTATTGCATTCAATTTTATGGCTACATATTTTAACATTTTACGGCTGCAAAACGCACAAGAAGATGAAAAAGTTCGACTTGGTTTCGATTTGGTTTTCGTTTTCATTTCGGTCGATTTGACAGCTGCTGCGGCGAGTTGTTCTCTCTTTACTTTTTTTTTTATTTTGGTTTGTGATATAGCATTTCGTTTACCAGTTTTGGGGCTCTCAAGTACAAACCACAAGACGAATTTGGTCATTTAAAATTGCGGCAATGTCTGATGGCTAGATGGATGGCTGCCTGCCTGCCTGTATGGATGGTTGTTTGCTCTGTCGCTTACAATTGTTGTCATTGTCAACGTGTTGGCCAGCTTCTGCTCTTGGGTTTTATTTGGTCTTCTTCTGCGGGGCGTTTACCATCAGCTGGCCAAAACAGCAGTGGCCAACAGCCGCAGCTTTGTCTTCGACCCATTTAACGGGCCAGTGAACAAGCGAAGCCTCAGCATTGGAAGCAATATTGGGAACGTGAGAGCCAGGTCCAAACTGGCCTTAGGCCCTCCAAGTGCACTCTGAAAAAATCAACACCAGCTACCGTAATTTGCCTAATTAATTTGTGGCTTTTTATGAAACTTGTACACAATTTAAATATATTAAATCTTCTCCCAGTGTAGCAGCAAGTTCGATGTCTCTGCTGTCATCGATTAGAAGTTGGTTAATCTTGCAACTTGGCCAAGAGAGTCTCCGGCAATCATATGCAATCTGTATTGGCATTTATGTATGCAAATTTTCAAATGAAGTGTGAATTGCTCAGGCTCTGCCGCGAGCCGTCGTCTAATCTCTGTGCATGGCCATTAAGAATATCAATTAGGCACGTTTTGCAGCAACGCTTGGCGGCAAAGTTCAAAATATAATTACAAAACCGAGAACCGAACAAAGCAAACACACCACACAAAGCCTCGACTCCGACTCCGGCTCTTAGTCAATTTTCCACTTGGCTTGGCTCCACTTTGACTCTGGTCATTAAGCTGCTAGAATTTATGATTTCAATTGCAAAAAGGAAAAGATTTTGCAGAAGCCAACGTTAAATGATCATCATGGCTAGCAGCCATTTTCCGTAATTTATGTCAATCATTTGTTTGTCTCTCTCTGCATTTGCATTTTGCATCAATTCATTTAAATGCGCTTGTGCTGGCCATTTGTTTAGGATTTTAATGAGTCAAATGACGTAGCTAAGAGCTAAGAAAGAAGATAAATGGCGAGAGAATTGGAATGTATAATTTTTTTTTAATATTTATACCATACAAATGTGGTTTTAAAACGAGGGAAATGTGAAGCTTCGAATTAAATTTAATACGTAAAGAGACTCTTAAACTGACTGATGTCTTAATAAATAATATTTTCTTTAATTATAAATATATCTTCCACATATTAGCCTAAAATTGGCTTTTATATCGATTTATAAAACTTCTAATTTAAACCTCAACTGACAATCAATCTCAGCGCCGTATTAATCCTCCAATTCCGATTCAACCAATGTTTGATTTCACCTAATTAGACCGATTTCGTGGTTATTTTGTTTACCCCAGAATTAACTTAATCGATCCGCCTGGTGTGGCAACTCATTAAAGTTCTTTAAACAACACCTGCTGCAGCCGCAAAAAGAAAAAAGAAGAAAAAAACTCGTGGCGACCTCCAATCTAGTCGGTTCGAATCAATTATGCAAACGGCAAAAGTGTGAAAAATCCCTTGCCCTTGTCCATCATGGCTAAACACGTTCTGCGAATGTAAGTATCTGTATTTGTGCGGGGAAAATGACAGACTAAAGCTCCGCCCGGGTGATTGAGTATCGTATTTGTGCCCCAAAAAGAGCAAATACAATTTGCACGATTTTTTCTGTAATTCGAGATACGTATCTGCATTTGTTTGGGCACTCGCTGCTATATATCTATGTATATCTGTGTCTGGTTTATCTGTAGCCGCACTCTAGATACAAATGTATCTGCTGGCCATGATGGCCGGCACTTGGTGACTCAATATGCCTAGTCGAGAGCCCCCACCAAGTGCTATTTGCTGTGGACTGTTTGCATTGGTAATTTGTGTATGCACTTGAAATGGCAACTGCATTTGGGAATATTTTAAAAGGAATTGCATTGCCAGATACTTTTTGGGGATATTTTAAATGGGAGCAGGTCTCTTCACTGAGATTAAACCATGAGGTTCAAAGCCGAGACAGGGTGACAGGGTGTCACCTCTAGACAGGGTGAATTTTATGGGAAATTATCTTTATTAAGGCATTAATTATTTTCTAATCTATTATTAATTAATATAAGAAGGTATATATTTATTCAGATTTAACTCTGGCTATAATTTCAATAAAATTTATTTAAAATATAAAACGAATTTCAAGTTTAGTGTATTTCCGTCTCCGACCTATGCTCATGACATTTCTTTATTTTGTAAAGGTTTCTCACTCATTTTTCGCTGTCCTTCTCCTATGTTTAAGCGATGCAAATTAGCCAGCTATTTTATTTTTCATTTCTTGAACTTGAAGTGCCTGGCTTCCCACTAATTTGTATGTCAACTCCGGCCGCGGCCACGCCCACCTGTCCACCCCCCGGAAAGTTGATCGGTTCCTCAGGTGGCTCTCCGCCTTTCGCTCTCTGAGATTCTCGCGTGCAGCTTAGATACTCGACTCAATGTGACATGCAATTGTCATCGTGCGCTTGTGGCAAATTGAGGCTTTTGGATTGGTTGGCAACCTTGTGGAAATTGCCGGCTCTCGACCGGGCGATTTTCCCAGGCCCAGATGGCCGCGGAAACTTTTCCGATTAGAATTCCTTGTGGAAGTTTCTCGGGCTTTTGATGTGGCCAGAAGTTGCGTTGGCAGGCGGCTCTTTCAAGAAGCCTGAAAATGAAAGGCAAAATTGCTGGCCAAACCGCAGGTCTGGCCTGGCTTGGCTTGGCTTGGCTGGGCTTGGATCTGTCCTGTTTGGTGTTGACCTTCGGCTGCTTATTAAAATTTCCATCGAAGGCGTAGGCATATGGAATCGAAAAAGTTCCAGTTTTTGGCCAGGCCAATTCCTCCTTGGCACTTGTTGACCTTCGATGCAGAAGCGGCCAGCTCCAACTCCAACTCCGAGTATGAGTCGGAGACCAAGACCAACGGCAGGCGGCATAAAATTAAACACTTGCAAAGCCATGGCGACAATAATGAACAATGATGAACTCGATTAAAAGAAGAAGCTAAACCAGTTGAGAGCGGTCCGAAAAAAAGCGGGGAACGAAAACCAGAGCGATTCGCGATACCAGATACAAGATACTTGATGTGAATGTTGCCACATTGGATGGCCAAAAGTCGTCGTTCCGCCAACGAACTCGATGCTCCCTGCAACATTCTCGTTTTGCCACTTTGGGATTAAGCCTGAAATATGCATTCATAATAAGCTCAAGAAACCAAGCGAGAAGCAGCTGAAGCAGCAGCAGCACCAGCAGTCCGTCGTCCGACCTTTTTGTCAACTTGATTTCTGGCTCGGATTTTATTGCAAATTCTGCTTTTAGCATAAACTTGGCCAATCTTGTGGCCCCAAGGCCGGCCAGTCAGCCGGTCGAGCACTCTCATAGTTTTGTATTTCATTCAATAAGGTCCGTTCGCCTTCGAGGGGTAGCTAATGGCAACGATTACGGCTCCATCAGTCATTTGCCACAATATTTCCTCCGTTTCCATGGAAACCAGACGACGCTCGTCCACTCTCTCTCATTCTCTCCTGTCTCCTCTCATCAATTGTCCCATCCATCCCAGAAATATGCTGAAGGATGCGGATGGGGGAGGAACCCGACTGAATCGTAGCTATTTGTGCAATTAATTAGGTATCATTAGTGGGAAATGGGCACTGAATTGTTATGCCATGACCCCTTTATTAGCTGGCAGTTATGAGTTAATAAACCAATTTCCATGCCAAAACTCAAGTGGAGCGTATGCTGGCAGCAATTAGTTATAAATTCAATCGAAATGATTGATTGGATGAGCCATTGAGGTGATTTAATAGAAATCACAAAGGTATCAAGTAGATTAATGTGGCGAAATGTAGGCTTTATGATTTGAATTTTACTCACTTTTAATTCAATAAATTAAAGGGGTCTTTCACAAAATAATTAATTTAAATGTCTATATGTGTAAGTATTTATTACATTTTCTAAAAAAGATTTAAAGAAATGATGTATATTAAAATAATAATAAAGAAGCTAATTTATCGGTGTTGAAATTATGGTCAATAATTAAAGGAAAGTTAAGGACCAAACGGCTGCAAATGAATTAACACCATTTTTTAAGGAAGAACACCCAAATTTTACTTATATATTTAACCTTTAGCATCATTATTTACCACAGTTAAGAGGTAAGTATTTAATTATAAAATTAATTTAACCATTACATTTTAATAACCTGACAGAAAACACCAGGGAAAGTAAAATTATTTCTACGAAAATTTCTTGCTTGCCTAAATCATGCAACTAAAAATTACTAATAAAAATTCTTGCATATAAAAATAAAGTACACCCCCAACAATGCACCCAGCCAAAAATTTCCTTTCATTAACGACAACTTTGAATAATGAGCAAATTTAGAATAGAGCTCTTATTAGCTTGTTTCCATGGCAAATAATTATAGAATTCCCAGAATTCATCGGTAATAACCAGAGAATCTTTCAATAGATGTGCTGCCGCTCTCGCTGAGGTAATTCCCAGCTGGATTTCCATTGCACGGACCGACCACACCATAACCGGGCCCAACCCTTGCCCCTGTAACACACCCTTTAACCCCACAAGGCAGGCAGCCAGTTGCCCGGAAAAAAAATCCCCCTTTCCCATAAAACGCGACTCAAACTCATCGCAAATCAGCAAAACTGCATTGTTCTGAACTTTGCTTAATAACCAAAAATTCTCGCATAAAAAAATCCACTTTAGAAGTCCATTTAGGGAAGCAACAAAAAGCATTTCTGACAGAAAGTCACATGATTTAGTTGCCTTCGAGCTGCGCTCCCTTTCGCACTCTTTCGGTCAAATGGGCGGTAACAAAAAAAGAAAAATTAAAAAAAAAGTACAGCACAAATTTCCGCACAACAACAGCAACAAAAAAGTTAGTGCGAAAACTAAAGCAGAATTTACAGTGAAGGCTGGAAAGCATCATGTAATTATTTTGGGGATTGTTTGCTGAGGTTACTTTAATGAAAGATGTGCTTTAAAAAAATGTATAAGCAAATATTTACGCATAAAAAATGACTTATATTTAATATTATTAATTAAAACATTATATAAATTGTATCTTTGCGGAAGAAATTAATTTTTGTTCGATTTTCTAGGCATTCCCTTTTAAAAATATTTAATTCCAGTTTGAAATTAATTTATAATAATATATTTAATTTTCTAAGCTCTCTCTAAAATGTCTTTACTGTACGGTCAGACTCTGTTCAGTTTATAGGCATCCATCGCAGCAGCGGAGAATAAATCTTTACTGCGCCATAAGACGACGACGATGGCGACGACGACGACGACGACGATGCCGCTGACGCCGCTGCGGCGCTTTTCTGAATTGTAATGGAGAATCCGCCTCAGCCTCAGCTTATCTCGCTGCCCTCCTCGCGCTCTTGCTCTTCTAATGAAGATGATAATGAAATGTGCTGTGGTGCCAAGTACAAACCCATAACCACAAGCCTTTACCTCGCCAGCATCCCCCGATCCCCCAGCCGGCAGCTGCGGGCATCTAAGGCAGCTCCACAATCTGCAATCCCCTCATTTTACAAATTGCTCTCGGCAGCCGCCGCCGCCGCTGCTGCAGAATGCATCTTTAGGAAATCGTTTGAGGTCAACTTGAAATACTCTAACAAATAATTAAGTAATTTGCTCAGGCTTTTAATCGTGTGATTAATATTCAATTGGCTGTAATGGTTGATTAATCAAATGGTAAGGAAGCTGCAGCCAGGTAAGTAATGCCACGTGATGCGGGGACTACCTTAAACCTAGTTAGCAAACAGACAAGTTGATTTGTATTTGTTTGACAATAAATTGTAAATACTGAATTCTTAAACGAAATAAGATTCATATTATTCAATTAATAGCAAGGTAGCTATTTTCGATTAACATGTAAAGGGGATCTACTTGGGTATGGTATTTTCTGGTATCTGGTATTTTCCAAGGAATACGAGGATAAGCTACAAATAGGGATAATCTACAAAATATACTACTAAAAGGTTAAAAACTCTATATAAAAGTTAAGCTAATTATATTATAATATTAATTATATTTTTTTTTTTAAGAGCTTGAAAACATAAGTTAATATTCTTTTTTAACTGAAATGTTTAATAAAGAAATCATTTGTTTGAAAAGCATTTCTTTAAAAAGAAATTTTTTTTTATTAAATTAGGTCTGAATATTTTAAATTTAATGCTTAATATCGTACTGTCCCGAAACTTTTAAAAAATATATTCTTAAACCTGGGAAGCCTGAATCTTTTTTCTTTCTTAATCTACATTTTTATGTTAAGAACAGTTTTTTTTTAGGTACTTAATTAATTTCTAATAGGATTTCAGTTAATTAAATATAGGAAATCCAAATTTCTCCCCCGATTAAGTTATTTTTCATTTTCCTAATCCAAAAAGGGTCATCCGGATTCGTTAATGCTTAGTGAAAATTCCCAGTTTCTTCTTGCGAAATAGTTGCAAGTATTTTGTTTATTTATTTCTTTATTTTTAACATCGACGCGGCTGCTGCTATTGTTGCTGCTGTTCCATCCGCTTGTCGATTTGTTTCGCTCGTTTCGGTTCTAAGTTTGCGTGTTGCATTTTGTTGTTGTTGTTTTAGATGGCTTTATTGTTGTTGCCGGTTATTCCAGGGTGATTTTGCATTTTGTTGTTGCTTCGGCTGCCTCCAATCCCAGCAGCATTTCAAGGTCTTTGCACTATTTGTTTTTGCCAAGTTTTGCACACATCCCCTACAGTATATATGGGCTGCTATATGGCCGGGGTGTTAGTTTTCTGCCCCGATCTCTCTCACTCTCTCTGCCTCTGGTCTGGGGAAGAGCGAGAAGTTGTGTTGCTTGCGATGCCACTGGAAAAATGGGTATTGCAGTGCTTCTAAGGGGTTTGTAATGTATTAAGAGATTGTATCAAGTATCAATCTTCCAGATTGGTTTATAGATTAAGGCAGCCTGAATCCTAGATAAGAAAATATTAAATTTGGTGGAGAAATAACCCTTTGAGGTTTTATTTATTAATACAATTGTGTGGCTTTTTTCCCCTAATAACCACAAGAGTATGTGATCTTCGCTTTGTGTAAAATTATCTTCCTTTCTCGCCGTTGGCTTTGGGTTTTGTGAAAATTTCTTCGCTACCGCGCTCGTGTTGCAGTTTTTGCTCTTTTCCACTTGACTGACAATTTGATTGGCAGTTTTGCTTTAGCATTTGCCATTGTTGCTGTTGTTGCTGCTGGCATCGCTCTATTCTAACGTCTCCCTCCAGCAATTATATTTAATTTTATTATTGAAGATTGCAGCAAGATTTTCGCCCCCAAGGTCAGACGTGTAAATCTTCACTGCTGCTGTGGTCACGTAAGCAAAACTTTTTCTCTCTCTCCCTCTGTATGGCAATGTCGCGCCTTTTTAATGGCTAGTTGATTTCGAAGTTGTTGTTGCTGCTTGAGAGATTTGCTGGAACAATTTTCAGTTTTCAGTGTGTGTTCGTCCGGCATTTCCTATTAGAAATTCTTGGCATTAATGCAGCTGACCGGTTGCACTTGTTGCTGTTTTTTCCTTACCGAAGTTATTCTCGCTATCGCCAATTTCCTTTGTACTTATTCCAAGCGGAAGATAGTTAGTCAGTCGTTGTGGAAGTGAGGAACAAGGTTGTGTACGGATTGCATTGCGTATGCGCAATATGGGATGTTCGATTACGCATACGCAGCGATGGCTTTGGAAATCACAGCTGAATGCGCTTGAGCAACAAAATCAGGGAAAATCAGCAAGATAAAGGAAAGATACGTTTGGGAAATATTTGTAATTAAATAAAATTAAATAAATGGGAAGCGTATTTTAATAAAAGGGAAATTTCATTAAAAGTAATGTATTCATATATATAAAATAGGTGCAAAATTCTTCTTGTAAATATTTCTTAACTCTTTTAATATTTTCTTTAATATTTCCAAGGCATATATTTTTGAAAATACTCTTCAATGCCCCCCACAATTATCTCAACAAACCATTAAGACACAAGCTTACTTAACGCTGTCACTCAAGACTGACCAAGAAGACCTCGAAGAACTCTGCGCCGCCGGTGGCAATCCACAATCATTCCCATCGATTACGAGTTTGCTATGTACTCAGCACTCAAGTAACTAATTGCACCGCATGGCCACAGAAAGAGATGGAAGGAAATGCTGGAACGGGGGAAAGGGGAGCTCAGGGGAGGAAAGCACGATAGAATTCTTAACTAGCCATAATTGTTATATTTTTTTCAAGCACATATTGCAGTCATATGCGTGTCGTTAGCTCGCTGATTCTGCAGCAGCAACATCATCATCGATGCCGATGCCGAAGCACTAGCCTGTGCAATATCATCGGAATACAAAGCTCAAGGTTACGCATACGCCATGTACGCCGGGCCATGCGATGCGATTCCAAACGATGCGAGCGCAATGTCTAAGCAAATAGACGACAAACGAGCGCGGCAATGCAAACACGGACACTTGTACAGTTCGCAGATAGAATTTTAAACACACACATTTATGGGTGTGTGTGTGTCACGGTATCTGGGGGATTTCTAGCGGCTTCTAGAGGGTTATCGGGGGCCCAAGCAGTTGCGTTTTACCGCACACAAAGTGTCAAAAGTGTCAAGAAGTCATGGCTGAGCCATCGATCGGCTTTATCGAGGGTTCCTTTTATTATTATTTAGGAAAAGCTGTCAGAAAATACGACAAAAAGAAGCTAAAGTTTAATACAAAATTGTAAGAATAAGTAGGGTATAATAATTATACTTATTTCACCAGGAAATCCCTTATTAAAGATTCATTTAAAATTCTTAGAAATTCCTACATGAGACTCGCCGCCATTTTCTTCGTCTCCCCTATTTATCTCAGTTCCTCCCTCATCTGTTCTTGCTTTTACCATAGCAACGCTAATTGCTGCGCTCGAGCGTAAGACATTTTCACAAGAACTAATAAATGCAACTGCAGGAGCTGAAGAGGAGCTACCGAGGGAGAGACGACCACCCACATGGCAACCGTTAAGAAAGCTCAACCACTGTCTTTGCCAGCTGCTGTCTCCAAAGCATCCTCATCCTGGTCCTCGCCCACGTTCCCAGTCGTCGCTGGTGGTGGCCCGAAGGCAGCCTTAAATGGCCTCATTAATACACTTTCTTGGGGAAGTAAGGCTTGAGATAAAGGCATTTAATATGATATTAAATGAATAATAAATAATAATAAATAAGATAAATGCTACAATTGGAAACAATAAATTGTTAAAAATATAAATATACATTTCTAAAGAAGTTATATATTTTTTAAATATTTTTTATGCCATAAGAGCATCCCAAATTTTGTATCTCTCAATGTCCCACTTCTTTCGCTACATTTCTAAAGAAGTTATATATTTTTTAAATATTTTTTATGCCATAAGAGCATCCCATATTTGTGTCTCTCAATGTCCCACTTCTTTCGCTACCATATCTTACGCGAACTTTGGCAACTTTGGTGCCCTGACTGCTCTTTGCAACTGTCTCCGAACTGAAGGTCCCTGCTCCTTCACATTGCGGCCTGTCAAGTTTTTTTGGCTGCAGGCATACATATGCAGTGCGGCAGAGGGCGTGGCATGTACGAAACAAGAAAGTCAGAGCCAACAACGTGCTCACAAAGTTATTAAAAACATATATATTTTCTTTACTGTTTTCTTTTGGGCTCCCCTCTTTGCCTTTTACTTTAGCGAAGAATAAAGAAGAGGAGGCCACTCTTTATATCCCAGGAATCCGATTAATTGCTGCCGGCCAAAAAAGTCGGAATTTAAAGTAGCCATATGGCCAAACTGGGAACTGGCTCGCTCACAATCAAAGCGCCAAAGCGTGTGGCAATCAATCAGAGGGGACTTTATTGGGGGAGGAGTATCCTCCATCCTTCTTCTCGTTACTGGCCGAGAATTTCAAATTGTTATGCAAATTTGCAGCCGCTACTGTGTCGGATGTCTTTGGGGGACCCTTAACTGCCGGAGAGAGAGAGAGAGAAAGAGGGGGTGAGTGTGTGTGGCGAGAACAAAAGCGCCAGGCAAACGCCATAATTCAAGTGGCCGCAGCGATTTCATGCCTGATTTCAATTATTAATCCGCGCCATCGACAGCGGGCGACAGGCGGCAGGCTGAACTGAAAGCTGGGAGCTGGGAGCTGGGAGCCCAAGCCAAATCAATTCAGAACAGGCCAGGCCAGGAACCACAAAAGCCCGCCGAGGAGCCACCGACACGTCCAACAATCGAACAATGGGCACAAATCATTTCATATGCCAAACGTGTGGTCGATGATTGGACGGCTGCAGCGGCTTCAGGAACAAGAATAAAGAGTGGTTTATTTTAAGGAAGAATAACACCTTGAATGCCCTGCTAAAGTGGATATATTCCTTAAAAAAAATACGAAGATTTTAAGCCTTTTATTTAATTTAATATAAAGTATTTAAAAGACTTTATATACTTTTGTTTAAAATATAATATTTATTTAGCCTTTTCCATAATATTTTCTAATTAAATAAAAGTCTTAATTTTTTTGGTACACTGAAATATTATTAAATACATTAAACTATTAATAAAATTATTTAAGGTATCCTTCATGTATTTATTTACAGAATATTTATGTTAACATAATCCCTTCTGTTGTCTTTACTTCAACTATTTAATATTAAATACCAAAAACTCCTATTGACGCAACATAATAACCTACCGATCATATAGGGTATCCCCCGAATGCCAAAAACCCACTTCATCATTCAATGTTCGCCTCTTAAGTCGTGTCTTCTTATTGCCATATTTTATTTTAGATCAGACTTTGTCACATTTTTTTGGGCAGCAATTTGTTTGCCGCTGCTTGCTGCTGCTGTTGTGAGGCGGCGATTTGTTTTGTCAACTGTCAGTGCTGATGAATTTAATAAATTTAAAGCGCCGCAGTCACTCACACATAAGCAATCATCGTCACCGCCATCGCCATCGATAACATCATCATCATCTCCATCGGCATCTCCATCATCGTCATCAGTGACTTCAGCATGTTGTACATGACACAAAAGCTGCAGTTCATCGATGGCTTCTGAATATAAAAATCCATGAAAATCACCCGAAAACGATTTGGCAAAACCATTTTTGGGGCGCCCAGCGATCCATCCATCCGCCACAGCGACTGTGGTATGGTGTGGGCGTGGCTGATGGCGGATGCAGAATGCATTGAATTTTAAAACGATACGAAATGCGATTTCAATCGAATGGCTTCAACAAATTTGGCCGATTGTAGCAACAACAATGGCAGAGGGTGAGACGAAATAAAATAAATATTGTGACAATTGAAATTGTTTGGTCATGTCATGCAGATAAATAATGTGCCAGAGATTTTTTGGTTAAATGAAATAATTAAATATTTATCATCCGAGCTTATCGACACCATTAATCATAAGGTGTACGGGACGGGGCATTCGATCAGGTAAGGAATACCCAGAATTGGGGGAACAAAGGCAATAGAAGCGTCGACTCTGGATGGAATAAATCAAAGTTAACTTCAATAAATATTTGATTTGAGTACAAAGATAATATTAATTGATTTATCTAACCAAGAAGGCCAGCGGAATTTTAAGATATATTTTTATTTTATTTTATTTGTAGCCAAACAAATCTGTTCCTTTTTGTACATTTATTATTAATTGATTGAGAACTTTAATTTAGTTTTTAATAATATCTTTATATCTTTATTTTGTTATAAAAACAATTTGAAGAAAACTCTGAAGTATAGATTTTCGATAAATTATTCCCAAGTTTATATGATAAAATATTATTTTTTCATTATAAAAGAAAAATTGCTTTATCATCCCTCAGATGAACTTTAAAAGAACCCTCTTCCTTCAATTTTCCACCAAGAAAAGAACATCTTTTGATTTCATAAAACATTCAGAGAGTGTCAGCCATAAAAAGTGTTTATGCAAACAGATTTTTTATTTGCTTATTTTTTCCGCACTTGGACGTTTCCCTTTTTATTTCCCCTTCATTTATTTTATAGCAAACTTTGAATTGCGCTCGTAACCCACATGTGCCCCTTCATATATATATATATATTTTAAAGTTCAAAGCCACCCCAACATTGAAGACATCTTTCAGCGTTCGTCCTGGGCCAGAGTCCATAAATAATTCCATTGGCAACACAAAAGAGCTTATCGATAAGCTCGATTTGAAAGCTTTAATGCCCATCAAAATGCATTTTCGTTGCTCAAACGATTTGCTCGGCCCAAGACGACCCTTCTCCCAAGAACTACAAGAGCATTCATCAATTTTAAAGCCAATGAAAGGCAGAAAAAGAAAATAAGGAGGAGATTTTTTTTATATACAAAAAAACCATTGCAGAATTAAATCGAAGACCGCAAAGAGCAGAATCTTTAAGGAAAGGCACGTAAAGAAATCGTAAAGTATTTCAAGCTGCTGTTTCAATTCAATTTCAATTTTGCTGATTTTTCGCACATACATATTGTGTTGTGTCCCCTTTGTGGTTGTTTCGTTTTCATTTATTTTTTGTATACGTTTATTCGTTTTTTTCTCCAGCTTTATTACACAACATGCAAAGACGCAAATGAGGCTAAGAAGCAAGAGAATTTCTTAAGGGAGGCTGAGGGAGACACAAGTAATTCTTATGATTATCATAATTTATATGGCCTTCGGGCGAGCCGAGCCGAGTTTTATGTGGATATCCACCGAGATGTTTTCGTGTGTCTGGAAATGAAAGCGAACTGAAAAGAAGAGTTCTGTGCTTGCCGCCGGGCGGTGACGGTGACGTCTTCCCTCGTGCCGCTTCGTGACTCCCAAAAGTGCACAAAAAAGATCTGCGGACCCCGCTGAGCCATCTAACTAATGCTAAATACTTTGACCTTGGCTCGGTCTCAGGGTCTTGAAAATTATATGCCAGCACCTAACAAAACGCTGTACAAAAACAATTTCCACTCAATGAATAGAAAAATTGCTCACAATTGTTTGTGGGGCGGAATGGGACGGGCCGGGACGGGTCGGACTCTGGCTCATAACGATGTTAACTAAATAATTAGCTGACATAATTCCGCTTGGCTAAGAGCTGTAAAAGACTGGCCCATTAGGCACGAGCCCGGGTTTGTCGAGTTGCCGAAAAGTCGAAAAGCCAAGTCAAATGTGTCAAATTAAATGCGCATTAGTCGCGTCATTACAAAAAGAAACAAACAACAGGGAAAACCGCAGAAGCTGGCCGGTCAAATGTATCTCTTAGCGTATATAGTATATATATATGTGTGAGTGTTAAACAATTAAATGGCCAGCAAAATTTAATTGCATAATTAATAAACATTAAAAGCACTTAGCTATGGCAACAATGTCTCTTAATGCCATACAATTTGCAGTTGGCGCTTCTTCTTCGTCTCATTTTAACGCGGTTCGCTTCTGCCTCGCTCTCGTATCTGTATCTTTTTCTTCGCATCTTCGCTTTGGCGGCGAGCTTCTTTGTAAGACACGCACCACGCGACGTATGCGTAATTTTTAGAAGATTACAAAACGGTGAGATATTTAGGCTGTTTTTATTGAGAATGAATAAAGCAAACATGTTGAGTGCTTCCGGTTTTCATATATAACGAAGTAAATCGAGTTTTCTTTCCTCTTTTAAATACGAAATAGCATACTATTTTGCAAATTCTTAACCAATAGAAAATATTTTTCAAACAATACGTTGCCGTTTTCCCAAAAAAACCCTTACCCTTTAATCTTCAGTAACAAAAATTCGAAACAATATTTTAACAGAAATCCCTGGACACAAAGAGCCATTAAAGTGGTCCATGGAGGGAGTTTCAAACTAAGAACCCCAGAAAAATACCCACAGGAATAGCTCCAATTATATAAAAGAAATGCCAGAGCCGATAAAGGCATTTTTAAATGATTAATGCGATAGAAATGTTAAGACATTGTTACAAAAATACCAACCAGAATTGGCGTGGCAAAACAACAAATAGAACAACAAAGCGGTGACCTTCACCTACAACTCAGGCGAGTCTAGACCCACCTCATAATCCCTCCCTCAGTCTCTCTGTGGATATTTCTATCTCTCTTTTTTAGCTTTCCCCTCTCTGTCTACCCCAGAGTAAATCTAGTTGGTCATGCGGGACAGCGCCTACGCAATTAGCTGGCTGCCCTGCCGCCACATAAATAGTACACTCTAAGAAAGAATGTGGTAAAGTAAGATATATCTTAATAGAAACATTATAGAACCTCTACCTTGTGTTAACTAATTTTTATAATATTTAATAAACAAAGATTTTAACTTAGTTTAGTTTAAAACATTTTCTTCTTCATTTGATAAGGGGCTAAAGAATCGTTAAATAAAGTTAATGCTATAATTCTTTTAATTTTTGTATTTCTATTTTAATTTTGTTTCTTTAACTTAACCAAATTAAATGTCTATAATATAGATTTTATACATTTTTTAAAGTGTAGTAACAAATGCCGATCATACCGAAGCCAGAACCAGATTGAGTTCTATCGGCGACCCATAGAAAGTGAATTTTCCTGTCATGGTGCTTCCCCCTCATCGACATCGAAGTCTGCGCGCTGTTGATACTGAAATTGAAATTAAAAATTTATTCTAGTCTGGTTCCACCCCTCGTGCCCTCGTCCCTGCCCCAACACATACAACTTTTGCTTTCGTTTTGTCTCCATTCTGTTTATTTCGTTTCGTTGTTGTTTTGCGTTTGTCTTTTTCGCACGTAAAACGTGTGACTTGAACTTTGAATTAATTCGTTCAATAATTTACATTTTTTTACCTTGCTCTCTGTTGTTTTTCTATTTTCTTCAGTTATTTATTTATTTATTTATGAGCCGAGCGGGATTGCAGGTTCTTGTTTGTTTGACTCGTAATTTATTTGGTTTTACGTGTGCGACTTTAACTTTTGTTTTTGCTGTTGCTGCTCTTAGCTTTCAGCTCAATAGGTTCCAAGAACCAACAGTTATGGCTGAAAGGTGACCAAGAACACCATCTAAATGTATGGAGCCAGACTTGGTGGTAAACACTTCTCGGAAGTGACAATGAAACCGATTTAAGTGTGTGTAGTTCCCGGCTATGTGCTTCGCATGCGCAAGATATTAATTAGTTCGCTCGCTTTTTTGATAGCCGATGTTGGGATATGCCAGGTGATTCAGAGTGGGATTTACTTTGGGCACGAAAATAAATAGAAATATATGAAAATATAGAATTATTTATTTAAAAGTTTATACAGCTCACATTTTCTGGTCTTCAAATAATATAAAATATATGCTGTTCAAGTGTGAATCAAATCATGATGAACTTGACTTACATGAGTAACATAAACATCTAATTTTATTTATTTTTGAGTGATGAATCCTTCTTGTAAAATACCAAATATTGTTTTCTTTTAGCTCTCCTCGAATTACTAATAATAAGATAAAGCCACTCTCATTACATCACCAACCCAACAAGTAATATTCTTTGTTTTCCAGACCAGTCATAGCTCAGGAAAGGCTTTCTGTTCCTATCAGCAAAGAGCAAACTAGTCACTTTTGCGGATTGGACCCGCCTTTGTGAATGAATCATCCATAAGCAACCATTATTCATTATTCTAACTTCTTATATGGACTTAAAGAAATAGTTATCCTACAGTAATGTATTTAATTTTATTGCTTATTATTTTGTTGAGTTTTGTACTCTCTTTTTCCTAATTAAACTCATTTTTCCTTAAAAAAGAGCAGATATTAGTGCACTAGCTGGCACATTTTGCTCATTTATTTTTAACTTTTTGTCTGTTGTAGAAATAGCTAAATGAAGCTTTTGCTCTGGATGGATTTTCATTAAATGTTGGCATTGTTTTGGCTGCAGTCTCGTCTGGCTTCCTCTTTGTACCTCCGCCCCGTTTTTCGCACAACCTTTTTAATATTTTTACTATATATATATATACAAATATATATACATATTTGCATGCATGTCTGCTGTTGTCTTCTTCATCATCAGAAGCGGCAGTGGCAGAAAAGCTCCTGGCATACATTCCATGTGCTTTGGCCGCTTTGTTTGCACATTGACACAGGTGAAACTAATTAGGCCACAAAACCCAGCTCATTTCTGTTTTATTTGTTAGCCAACAAAGCAAAAGCAAAAGCAAAACAAAAAAAAAAAAGGGAGAAAACAATAACAACAATATCTTACAAATTAAAATAAACGAACGGGCAGGTGAACTCATTTCTTTCATTTCGCTTGGCAAAAAACTAGAGAAAAGCTTGCTTCTTCTTCGGCTTTTGTTTAAACAATTCGCAGTCGTTGAACTGTCTCGTTGCCCAAACAGAGACGACTCCTTAAAAGATCCGAGTACGGAACACTTGCGCTTACAGAGAAGAGACTCCAGCTCGGACACCAGCACCAGCGAAAAAAGCAACTAAAATTGACCCAAATTTTAGGGCCATCCGTTGGCCAACGGAGCGTATGCGTAATAACATTTTAGTTTCGCTAGTTTTCGCTTTCATGCGAGCAAATCTGCTTAAAATGCCCCCGCCAGATGTGAGAGAGCTGATGGAAACTGCGGCAAGAACGTGCCGCTGCAAAATGAGTTTCATTTGCAAAAGCGCGCGTGAAAAATTCATTAAAAGTCATCACAGTCCGAGCCGCCAGCTGCCGTTGCTGGTTATTTTGCCGCTGTGTGTGTGTGTGTGCCTTTGATACCCTTTTTTTTCCTAGGGTTAGATGGGGCGTGGTCGCTATACCAAAGGGTTTATTAAAAACAAGGGGATCTGTGAAGATAACTAGAATAGAAGAGAATAGGCGTTAAGAATATATTAATATTATTTAATTAGGGTTTTGAGAAGAGTAAAAGGAATATAGATTTTAATACTGTATTTTTAGTATTTTAATACAATAATAACATATATTTTTCAGGGAATGCTTAGCTTAAGTTCCTTATATTTTATTTATATTCAAATTGAGTAGAAACCCAAACTAATTCCCCAAACAAAAAAGGGTATTCCCAAATCGTGGCTCTCATAAGCTTTCACTTCCTGTTTTTTTTATTCAAGTATCTTGTCGAGGAGGAAAACTCATAATTGCAGCATTTTTCACTTTGTTTCTTGGGGAATGTGCGCACAAAAAAGTTGCTTATTAAAATTGAGCGAAATTTAATAAGCAGCGTTTTATGCAGGCCGACTAAAGAGAATAAAGGCGCGTGAAAGAGGGTGCTGGCTGGCGAGGGGGGGATTGGGGGATTGGGTTTTCCCAAGAGTTTTTCCTGCGGTGGGTGGCACTTAGCTTGGGCATTTGCCTGATGGCGGCCGCAAAATGGCCGTCGTCGCCGCCGTCGTCGTCGGCACTTGGATGTGTTGATTATGAAACCACCAAAGTGGGTCTTACACAAGTGTGTCTGCTTGGTGGGGTCAAGCGGAGGGGAGGCTGGGTTTTTCGGTTTTTTTTTTTTTTTTTACGGGGTGAGATCCACCCGCAAGTGGCACAAAAATGCAGGCAAAGTCACGTTTTAAGAGAGCGCTCCAGCGTCGCCAGTTACCAAATGTGTAACCAAATGGCTGCCATAAAGATGTACTATTTCCACCGCCTAAAAACCAGAAAAAATAAATAAAAATGCCAGCGCAAAAAATATGTTAAATATGTATTTTGCATATGCTTAAGGGAAATGAGTTGCTTTGTGTGTAGATGATGGGGTTGGGTTGGGGAATGCAGCTGATGATAAAGTTGTTTGCTGCTGGCGAACAATGGCAGAGCTGAAATTATATAAAAATGGGGTACGTAGGATTTTGTTTCTGTTTCATGGCAAAGTCCTAGCAGCCGGGCAGTCCTTTTGTTTATACTGAAAGGGAACAATGTTATTTAAAAATAATTGAAATTATTAAAACAATGTCATCACTCCCCACGCCAGGGAAAACTTTCCAAACTTCTTCATGCATAACACAAAGTGTTCTCCATTATTCCCATTCCATATTTCTGGCAAACTTTCCACAAGGATGCCCCTCACTTGCTTATCCACACACTTTGGCCTGTTTTTGTTATGGCACCTTAATTTCTTATGCCATTTCTAGTTTATTTTGTTGGCAAACAAAATATTAATTTCAGCCGGGCCTCCTCTCCGGGCTGCATATGAAAACTCTACTCGAGAATTTACATTTCAATTATGCCCCCCGCCTTCGAGCATTATACAGAGCCGAGACATGAATCGTAGGTAAACTGGGACTAAGAGGTGGAGGAAAGGTACAGAGACAAATACGGACTTGGCTGGGGTTCATCCGAGCCAACACAGGTTGCCGGTAACTGGTAAGCAGATCAAGGAGGAGGGAATGCCTGGATCCAGGCAGTCTGGTCTCGCTGTCTGACTGTCTGACAGTCGCAGGCTGTGTTAGCATTTTCATAACCTTGTCAGCTTGATATGCGCATAAATTTGAACCAGTGCACATTGTTTATTTAAATGACGTCGCTACCGGTTCCCAGGCGGCAGCCAAACACATCCTCCACCCGAAAATCCAAAGCCCAAACAACCGAAAATGTGGGGGAGAGATCTGCTCCAGCTGAGTGAGCTGAGTGAGTTCATGAGTTCTATGGCAGGGAAATACTTCAAGTTGAAGCTAAAATGGTTTATGGGTCTTGGGCTTAGAAGACCTTTTTATTTGGCTTGAATTTGGGGATTTGTTTGTGTATTTTATTAAAATAATATTAGTAATCGGTCATAGAAACGTTATATAAAGGGAAGCTGTTGAAATATCAAACTAAATTGTAAGATAAAATATTAAAAAATTCTTTACTTAACTTTTAATATGATTTGCTTATATATAAACCTCATTAGATACTTTATTTTTAAAGAAATCCCTTTAATAAAGTATAAATGAATCATGATACTCCGAGTTTTTGTTTTATTTACTTCCTCTACCTATCTATATTTCTTATCTCTTCGACTTAAAACTCACATAATATATTCCACCCTTAAGCAGATTACTATTTTCGATTTCTGTCTGTCTTCTTGTATCGCTTTTGACCCCTGGGCGAACTCTCGCGGCATATATTACAGCAGAGTTTCTACTGAAAAGTGAATGTCAAGCGAACGAAAATAGCCTAGAAGTCGGACAATTTATGCTAAGCAAATGCAGGCAACTTAGGATGGCATTTGGTCAATAGAAACAATTTTCCAAGAAGTCGAATGAAAGCAAAAGTCACTGGGGAAAAAGGTTATCGGTCGCGTCACCAGAGCTCCCCTCTTTTTGTCTTTTGCTTTTACCTTCTGGCATCCGAATGTGTATATAGGTATATATACTATACATATCTCTGGCTGATCTGTCGTCTGGGCGCAGCACGCGTCCAGCGATTTTATCAATGTCAACGCCAGTCGCCGTCTGCCTCCTGCCGTTTCATAATTGCCGCAGGCGAACAGCAGCAGCAGCAAAAGCCACCGCTTCAGCTTCAGATACAAACTCAGATTCGGATTCAGATACTTCGGCATCAGCAACTCGAGCTGAGCTCGGCTGGAACTGTGGAATTAAATACGAGACTGGGGCGTTAACTGCACGTAAATGCCGAGACATGCATTCAATAGATATAAAGGAGAAATGAGATATAAGAGTCTGCTTTTAACGATAAAAGATAGCGAACAACGAGGTAAAGATACTCTTTTGTAGCGAAAAATTTAAATAGGTGATTATAAACATAAAATGTATGTTTTATGGAGTTTCTAAATTTAAGTACTGAATATTGAAGGGCTTTTATAAAATCCCTAACAAATATTTTTGATTATAATAATTCCGAAAATAGAACTGAGCAAGGAAATGGACTTTTAGATTTTACTAACGTTTTTTGAACAAACTAAACCCATTACATAAATATATTAAAAGAAACCGTTTTTTATTAAATTAACTTAAACATTAAACATTAAAATACAAAATGTGCTTTAAATCCATAAATAAAAGTATTTCCGTTTCCAAAGCAATTTAAATAATTTTCTCTCATGCAACATCTTCCTTTATAAATCCCTCTAAACTCTCAAATAATAGAGTATACAAATTCCCTTGCCATTGGGGTTTTTTCACCCAACCGAGAGAAATGTAAAATAAAACAAATCAACGAGGTCTGTCCTCAAAAACGTACGCAGGATGCGGCTGAAACGAAGGTGAAGACGGCTGCGAATGATGATGACGATGGCTATGGCTATGGCGATGCCGATGATGACTCCGATGACAATCGGATCGGCCCCAAGATGCTGATGATGTAAAGAAGCGTGACAATTCAACAAATATTTAACTGAAACGAAACCCCAGGGCCAAAGAATTTGCGCAACTTTCTACGGCAGGCCGGGAGGCAGGGCCAGGGCCCGGCGCTGCTCTCTTGATTTTCACTTTTCATTTATGAGTTATTATGGCCGCTGTGACATCATCGTGGCCTGGAAGGGATCTGGCGGAGGGGACAGGGTCAAGCCACTTCGGACTGGGCCAAGTCGAAGTCAAGTGTCAGAAAAGTGAAAACTCCCTGGGCGAGTGTGTTTGTGTTTGCCGTCGTGTTTACGGCTGCCGTCTGTCGTCCCTCTGTTTATTTTTCTTTTTTTGGCGATCCAATTTCAAGTGGCCCGCTGTTTATTTATTGTCGGACTGCAGCAGCTGTTGCCATAACAAAATAAAAAAGAGGCCTAGAAATGTATGTACATACACACAAGCTCGCACAATAATTGTTAACAATTGCAGGCAGAAACGGAAAGTTAACCAAAACCAAAAAAAATATACATTACTCATGGCAAAATGTTCCAGAATAAAGCCTTTTCTTGGACTGCTTTCACACACATATAACAGTTTGATGATATCGTTAAATATAATTAAATCTATATGGCAGCCAATAAAAATTAATAAAGAAAATAAACGCATTTATTCTCACAAAAAATGTTGCTGAATTGTGACAAATTTGCGCTTCTATGGTTGAAAATGATTCTAAGGTGGTGTCAAAGGATCAATGACGATTGGAATGTATTTTGGACTTAAAAAAATATTTAATTAATGATTAACCAACGTTTAAATGGTGTTCTGTTTAATTTATGATTTTTTGTTTTTGAATTTTGGCTACCAATTAACTTAAGTATAATGCAGATATATCAAAAATAAAACTCTCTTAAATGTAGAATATTAAGAACTTTTAAATCAATCTAATTATCTCTAGGAAACACTCCCTAATTAAATATTATATTATTATATATGCACACATTCTTAATTCCCATTACCACAATTATTTAAAAGCTCTGCCCATGAAATAATTATTTGCAATGCAAATTCCTGCCATGCCATTTTACCCAAACTATCTGACGAGCTCATTTATAAATTATATTTCACCCATTTATCGACACTTTGGCCATTTATTAAAGTTTGCATTTGCTTTTCATTTGTTTTTCATTTGTTTGTTTTGTTTTTCGAAAATTCCGACTCACCGCAAACGCCAACGGGAACGAGACAGAATCAAACAGAAGTCACTTCGAATTGCATAAATTCCACAAATAGCCAGTGTTCATGGCACGACTCTATATATAATCCAAGCCCCCCTTCGCAGCTGTCGCCACAGAAATTGGACCCGATGCCGCAGAAATTCGAGAGAGGTCGGGGGAATATTTTTTGGGGAGGTCCCACCCCTCCGCTGGCGACCTGACACAAATGTCAATAATTCAAACCAAAAACTGACCGCACAAGTGGCGACCCATTGCTCACTTGCTCGGCTCATTGGACTCTACTGCTGCCTTTTGTTCTCTCACCCCTCGCTGCCGCCAGCCCTCCGCTGGGTTGTCATTTCGCCGGGGAGTTTCTTAAAAATAAAAAGCAAACTTTTCTGTGAAAATTGCCTGTCACGCGTTTTACTTTCACTAAGCACAAAACTGACACGGCGAGAGGAGAACTCTCCCAAAGAAAAATTAAGACATTTAACGCTTCTTTCATTACGGCTCCAGTTTGTGTGTGTTTTCCCCCGCCATTTGCGGTTTGAAGGCAGCCGGAAAAGTTTGCCCGGCAGGATGCGAAGGATGCTGCGAGGACCACTCGAAATGGCGTCCTGAAATTGGCTAGAAGTTTGTGACGCCTTGAGGAATTCTTCGTAAGTATTCTTTTAATTGTTTGTTAACTGTACATTAATTTTTGAACGGCGTGAGAGACTTGTAATTGAAAAATAAACCAGTTGTTATTTTTAATAGTTAGAGTTTGGAGTTTTCAACATTATTATTCTTAAATTATATATTTAAATGTGGTATTTTTATAGCAAGTTTGAAAAAAAAGAAAAATTTGGTGCTTAAATTAAATAATGCTTTAAATTAGCTAACAAAATATGCAATTGATATTATTAAGTTATGCACATTTTTTACGAGTTTTATGCGTTCTAGTAAATCACCCAGAAATATTTCAAATAATTTTATTAACGTAAACTGAATTTCTTTTCCACTTTCTAAGAATGTTATATATTTCCTCGTCACATCTTATCTATCATTGATTTTAAATTAACTTTAAAAGAAGAACACTTGAAACAGCATAGAAAAAATTTGGATCTATTAAGGGTATTCCCTAATTCGCCTGCTGCCATTTATTAAATTTTCTTTTGTGTGCTTTTGGTCAGGAAACTGGCGACGAGGACGACACACGATGCGTAATCGTCAGGGGCTTTTGTTGTTTGTTTTGTGGCATCGGGGAGACATCACTCTATATCCCCCGCCCTTGGAAACACCACCCCCTCGGTGCGTGGAGATTTGATAAACTGCTTTTCGACTTTATTGCTGTTTTGGCACAAAAAGCCATTTTTTTATTTTTGGCAATGCCCAATATTTTTCATCATCTTGCCCCATCTCCAGCTCTATCTACGCCTTGGCTTGTCCATTTTCCGTTCCTTGGATATTATTTTGTATTATTTTGTATTCGTTGTTGTTTTTTATTACGATTTTTATTTACTTTTATGTGTTTATTATTTGGCCTGCTTTTCGGAGTTTTGTCGAGCGCAAAATTGAGACATTTTATGGGGGCAGAGGCAGAGGCAGCGGCAAAGATTGGGGTTCGTTTTGATAGGTTGTAAGTGTTGTCCACTTGGTCACAGCATTGGGAACTTCTTATCGCATTCCTTATTGGGAATTGCTTTTTAATTTGGTTTGTTCTCTGATTGTTTTTGTTTTTCTTTGACTTCGAGTGAATTGTTTTCCAATTGCCGCTGCGGGAATATTAGAGGAGGTCTTGAAAAGCAAAAAGGTAACAAGTTGATTACGGTTTGATTTGTTTTGGTCAGTGTTTTAGGTGAATTTCATTAGGTAATATTGTACTTAGGGTGTATACAAAATGTATGGTTTTTTGATTTAGTACATAGTAAGTTGTATAATTAAACAAATTGGTATTAACACCAACACATTGTTATTAAAACTAAAATAGTTATGGCTTCTTTTTGAAACTATTTATTTATTAATAAAAATATGTAAGCAAAGTACTAATATTCTATATAATTTATATCAGCATTAATTTAATCCGTATCCTTTTAAATGCTTCCCACTTTTGAATATTTTAACTAACAAAGTTTTATCTAAATTGCTCAACTTTCTTGCCATATTTACAGGCCCACTTTTCATATGAAAATATCAGTCTAAAACTTAAAAAAAAAAAAATATAATAAAATTCCGTTAATTCTTGCCAAACTTTGCCAACTGAAATCGACTGAAATTAACGCCACCCTTAACCCCAGACTTTGCACCCCAAAACCAGCGCTTTATATGCACACATTACTGCAGACACGCCCCTGCGCCGCCCCTCACATGCATTCCTCCACGGCTGCATCTAATTATGCGAATTCATTTAAGCGCACAATTTTGTAATTTTTTGTTTTTTGCCTTTTTCGCTAGAAAATTAGGTCAGATTTAACATATTCATTAGAACTTGAGCGGCGACGGCAGTGGCAGAAGCTGCATCGGGTTACATAAGTAAATATGTGGGGGCTGCAAAACTCAAAGGAAGCGAGCAGAAACTTTCAAGCGTTTTTAATGGTGATTACAAGTGCACACACACCAACACACATACATGGCGAAAAAGAAAAAAAAAAAAAAAAACAGAATGAAAAAATCTAAATTATTAGAAAATTGCATTCTACGGCAGCAACAACGACGGCCTCGTTTTGGCTTTGCTTTTGCCCTCACGATAAGCAGTCGCTGCAAGAGCAAAGAAAAATTAATGCTATGGGGAGGGAAATAGGGGGCTAAAGGCGTGAAAAGCAGAGGCAGCCGACTAGAATACTCTTATCTTTGAAGGGCATGACTCTTACTTGAAAAGAGATTGCATTGAATTAAAGGGGTTTCAGATATTCTAAAGATTTTTGGAATTTTTCCTCGCTATGTTATGTGTTTATTAATTCGAAATAATTCCGTAACCAACAAAATTTAAATTATAATAACAGATTAAAGACGTACTTTGCCATATTTTTAGTATTATAATTATTTAAAATGACTAAGGGGCTCTTTAATTATTTTAGTTAACATTTTTACGTTTCTGCGGTTTCAAATTTAGTTTATTAATATTTTACCGAAAAAGTTTCTTAGATTCTTATATGTTCGTTAAGTATTAGACTTCTTAAAAAATCTTAAGTTTAATTTAGAGAGAAAGAAGGTAAAACGCAAGTGATTTTTAACTTATCAGTTCTACTACAATTTTTATAAACTATTTCTTGCTAATCTGGTAAAGTAAAATTCCAAATTAATTTATTTCTGCTTCACTTTTTAATTTTAAACCTCCTATAAATAAGAGCATCCCATTCCCGCTCTGACCCAGTCACGAAAATTCCCCTCGTTCTTGAAGGAATTTCAAAACTGATAAGAGCGGGCCACGCCACACCAGCAACATCTACAGCAGCAACAGTAACAGCAACAGCAACAGCAGCTGCAACATCCACGGACACAGCAGCAACATCGGTGGTGGTGGTGGCGTCGAATGTCTCAATGCGATGAAGAGACTCAACTGCTCGGCACTCGAGCACGCATATGTACGTTCAATGGGGCGTGGCCCCAACCATCGAGCTGCTCTTCTTTCCGCCGATGTCTTCGTGTCCGTCTGAGTTTCAGTTTCAGTTTCAGTTTGAGTTCCAGTTCCACATACTATTTGCTGCTGGCGACCGTATCGCTTCTTCAGATTCAGCCCCTGCCCCTAAATCTAAATCTTCTTTGCCGGCTTCTTTTTTTTCGTATGCTGATGCTTTGTCCCATTGCCGATGATCTGATAATACAGTAAAGCATATACATAACAGAAATTTATTTTATTAAAAATTACATCAGGTATAATTATAAAAAATTTAATAAGAAATAAATTGAACTAAACATTACATAAATAACCTAACTACAATATTTTATAGGAAAAGTAATTGTCGAATATTTTACAGAAGAATAATTCTTTGTATTTATTATTTAATATAATTAATACAATTTTATAAAATTATCCTATAATTTTCCAAAGCATTTGATTTTTTTTATATTTATTAGTTTCTAATTTCACTTAGCAAAGCCTGACTGTACTGCTTCCTCTGTTACGAGCACAACTGCTGCTTCACTGCTGCCTGGGCTGCTTCCTCTTCCATTCGCATGAGCACTTCAATTACAAAAGCACGCAAGTCGCCATCATTTAATGGAATTAGTACAATGACAATTGTGGCCAAAGACCAAGGAGATGTTAAAGAAGACGACTTAGCTCTCAACTCAACTCAACTCAACTCGACACGAACCGCATGAGGCATGGCAGCAATAGAAATAAATAAAAATAAATTCGGAGCGCTCCAGCAGCAGTCGCAGCAGCTGAAGAACCAAATGGAAAGAAAAGAAGGGGCGAGGTCAGAGGCTCAGAGTCTCACTGTTCACTGATAATTTTCGGCAGATAGGCAATTGCCATGGAATGGAGATCATCAGCTTCCAAGCTACAGCTATAGCTACATCATGTTAACTTTAACAATAACAGAAGCTCACGGGAAGAAAAGGTAGTTTACATATTACGAATTAATAATAAAATACTTGGAGAATTGAGGGGGATATTTGCTCTTATATTTTAAGCTGAATCTTATAATTTAATAGGAGTTAATGTGTATTGCAATTAGAACTCAAGCTTAGGTGGTTTGATTTATTTCCCTTACTATTTCCTTATGATAAAACACTCATTTAGACTTTAATTATTTTTTCCCAATATTGTAAAATATCATCAGCAAGTTTTAAGGAATTAATTTTGATATTTATTTTCCCTTGGGTTTGTTTAAGTATTAATTACATAAAACTAGACCTTTTGTGAGTAATTTTTAAAAACATTCCTCGAACTGTAAATATTTCTCAAAATGTAACCTTCAACATCTATCAATTTCTACCCACAAAATAAACCCTTTTAAATCGCAGTGCATCGGAAACAGAAGCAACCGGCAACCGGGCCCATCCCCAATTTTCCATCCATTCATTTCAGTCAGCTGCAGAACAACAAAGACCCGTGTCGATGACAATTAGCGATTGGATGGGATGGCATCGAACCGCCGCGCGTGGAATGGGCGGATGATGTTCGCTTCTGGCCCCAAACATTTTTCTGGCTGTTGGCGCACCTTTAGCCAACTGGTAGCCGGAATATGTAGAGCATGGAGCGTTTGTGTTGCGCCATAAATTAAATTTAACACCCATCACACACACACATATAAATTAAACAAAACAAAGACAGAAAAGCGATCCAGCGAGATCGGTTGCCAGCGATAGATATATCCCATCCAAACTCATTTCTAATGGCAAGTGAAACAATGCGAAAAAATTACACGCTTCAATGGGCTGTCAAACAATTTATCAAGCTCGATTTCGAATCCGCATCCGCGGTAACTGAGCGGTTTTTTGGCGAGCCTTAAATTTAAAGCTAACTGAATTTTAATTCCAACTAAAATCGATCCATATGAGCGAAGAAAAGTGGCCCCCGGAGAGTGATTCAAATGGCATCGGTTCCTTTGGCGTCGTTCAGCGTCAAAAAATGTTAAAGCAAGCAAGAAAAATATTTTAAAAGGAAAGCATTTTGGAATTTCAGCGTCACAGGGCCATTTAAATACTCTTGAAGAAGTATATTTATTTTTATAGAATTATTTTAGGTCTTAA
Source organism: Drosophila asahinai (assembly GCA_008042795.1). Taxonomy (NCBI): domain Eukaryota; kingdom Metazoa; phylum Arthropoda; class Insecta; order Diptera; family Drosophilidae; genus Drosophila; species Drosophila asahinai. The sequence continues at coordinate 4,416 of VNJZ01009694.1, read as the reverse complement.
TTACCTTATAATATTATATCAAGCTCAATTGTCATTCAAGTCCCATAATCACTTAATAAATTATATGGCTGGGTACTCCAGATAAGGCATGATAATAAAATGATTTAAACAATTAATAATTCTTTTAAGACTGAGACCTGAGCAAGTCGTCTTAAGAGCCTAGAAACCCCATCTACTTCCCACCGGAAATTCCCCATTTAACCGATGTAACTTTGTGCACTAACATAGAGCATAAAAACCCCCTCAAACTCAACTCTCAACTCCATATATACATGTTTACAGATAGCATCGCCGTCGTGGTCAGCGCTCAATCGTCATCGTCATCGGTAATGTATCGCTTCGAGGTTTGAATGGCGCGTATCATTGGCAATTAAATTAAAATATACACAGCCATAAATACGAATAAATAAAGCTGGACGCCGAAGCCAGTCCAGTCCAAACACACACAAACTTTTTTTTTTTTGCAATGTCAAGCGCTTCCCCGCTACAGATACAAATGTATCTGTATCTATGTGAGAGCGACTGCAGTCGTCGCTAGTGATTTTTCGCCAGTGACATTTTAATTGCTGTTATGTTTTATTGATATACAAAAACTACTAAAGCTAATTGTTTTATTGTTAAATGCGCTTTATTTGCTCTCTGAGTGGCAGCTTAATAATCAGCTTTAAATATCGTACAATTAGCGCTATTATGGGAAGTTTATACTTATCTACTGCCCCTCGCTGCTCCTGCTCCCTCCCACTATTTCTTCGTTCTCCGCTCGCATTGAATCTTTCGAATTGATGGATTGCAGCCAAGTCCCGAGTTGACATCGCAATGTTTCCATGGCGCTAATTGCGATGGGGGAAGTGAATTTATTTATTATTTAAATGCTTTATTCTGTTCTTGAGGGCTCAGTGATGTAGCATGAATATTATGAATTGTTGATAGGAATGGGAAGTTATATTTATGCATAGATTAGACACTTAATTATAATTATTAATGCTAAAATTCATGCTTTAGAAATATAATTCAACCGGAAATCAACATGTACCATTTAATTAGAGTGCCCGTTCCTCTTCCTAATTTATTTATCCCACTCCGGCCCACATTCTCTGGTATTAATCAAATATAAAAGTATCCCCTAAGTTTCTATTTCTTTTTTCTCTCTTTTTTTTTGTGCCATCACAATCCTGCCCATTCAATTGCGTAATTTCATTAGCTCTTCGTACTCGTAACACAAATTTTGTTTGCATTATTTGCCGCTGCTGCTTCTGTCAGCTCCATTGTTCTGCCTCTGGAAAAAACACTTGAACTGCCAACTGGTGACTGTATTCCTCTTTTTATTCCTCTTCTTTTTTTTCCTTTTATTCCACTTTTGTCACTGCCGCCTCCAACTATTGAAAGTTCGCATGTGTAATTGCTGGAACTCGGAGCCAAGGAACGTGCACAACAAGAGCTCTGGGATGGACGTGGCTCGTCATCATCATCATCATCATCGTCGTCGGTGTGGTCATTATCGTCATCTATATCGTCATCGACTCCAATGGTTCAAATGACATTTCCGCACCTGCCGCCCCCTGAAGCGGCAATGCCCCCCGTCCATGTCATTCATCAGCCGGCAGCTATAAAATAGCTCTGTGCCTTGTCTATATCTCGGAAATGCTCTTTAAAGGGTGGGTATTACGGGCGTCACATGAAAGTGGATAATAGGGATTTTTATAAAATCTAGAGTAATGTCTTAAGTCTTTCGGAAATAATAAATAAATTAATATTTAAGGTATAAGGGGATTACAAAATCTACAACTAGTTGGTCAAATTAAAGCAAGTTTTTTTAACCTTTGATTACATTGGGAAATATATTTTCTAGACTCTGTCTCATTAAAGAGTATCTAAATTAGTAGAAAGAAAAATAAATTAGATTTGTCCCTTCTTGTATTTTTTTCCGTTGTCCGTCTTCGCTGTCCGTCCGCCTGTCTCTCCGTCCGTCTCTTTTGCGTCTGAAGTGCGTGCTTGAGTTTTGCCTTTGCCTTCTCCTCCGCCTTCCATCCTCTTCTTGTTCTTTTGCTATTGCTTTTTTTTTTGGTGTCTTGCGTTTGCATTGCGTTCTTTTCATTTGCCTCTTGTGCAATCCCCACACACACATACACACACAGCAATTTCTATGGCACTTGTCCATGCCGCCACTTGTCTTCCACTTTATGTGGTCGCCGCTGGCGGTAACTAACCAAACCGAACCGAAAACCACACCAAATCCGCACCAGAACCACGGAGCCACCAACGGACCATCGGACCACCACCACCGCCCTCTCATCAACGCCCGCCCCGCACAAAAAAAAAAAAAGAAACCCAAGACAGACACTTCAATTGATTATTGGCGCTGGCTTTTTGTTGTTACTGCTGCTGCTGATTCTTTTTTTTTGCAGCACAATGATTTACATTTTGGGTTGGATACCCTGGAAAGTAAGGTGAGTCGATGGGGTATACTTTTAGAAATTGTTCTTAAATATTTTCTTGTAATTTATAATTGGAGCAGAACCCAAAGTAAGCCGTTCATCCATTCGTTGTTTCTTCGTTATAAATTAAAATATAATTATTTAGAAATTAGTTTAAAATTCGTGAAATTAATAAATATTATGTTTGAACATAAGAGAATCATTGTGCGTTTCACATAGTTGGATTATTCTTTTGGTTCATCTTTTATAGGCTTTCAAGTTTTATTTTGGGTCTGGTTGAAATAAGCTGTGAGCCACTGTATATATTACCTAGAAATTATAAAGCAGGGGTCCGCACCACTACAGTCAAATGCCAACATTGCATTTGTATGAGTGAACATCGAACACTCTATGGCTAGATATGAGAAAAAAAAAACAGCTAAATATATTGTTATATGGCAACAAAATTAGCTATAACCTAAAAACTAGCTATTTAACGCTAAAAAAAGCTAAATTTAGACACATAATTACAATTAGTCTTCACTGATTCTTCTGTTCTCTTTTGTGCATACTATGCGTGAGCGGCAGCGACGCCGACTGAGAAAAATCCTATCCCGCGGGATAGGGCCGTGCGGACCCCTGTTATAAAGTAACAAGACCTGAACTAAACCTTTTAAAAATACACACCAAAAAGGGAGAAAGCTTCAGTTTATAAGTTTGTTAATGTTATTGTTCATTAGTTTTCTTAAAAGTCTTTGTAAACCCCCTTGGAACCCACCAATTGTTCAAATAACCCGCCTTAATATATGTATTCCTCAGTTGGGTCAATAAACAGATTTCAGCCCAAGAGCTAAGCCAACTTGGCTGTAAAGAGTCTGTCTTATATAGTTTATTGGCCTAGTAATAAGAAATTCAAATTAGCTGATTCTATTAAACATTTTTTAAAAGGTAGTTTTCCATACTTTGTTGTATTTAATGAGCAATTAATCACAGATTTTAATTAGCGCACAAGAAATTTAATTCTACCCTTCTCATCTTCAACAGTTCTAAGACCATGCAAGTATAAAGTATCTCTCAGTCGACCCTTGACTTTACTGCTTTGAAATATGCAAAATGCTAATCAATAAGTATCATCCAGTGCCACCTCAAATACAGAGATTTTCTTTGGTGGTTCTTCTTTCGCCTTTTGTATTATTGTACTTTTGTGTACGAGTATATTTCTTTCTGTGGCCTGTGAGAGAGCCCCCTCATTAACCATACTGCCCCCGTACCGCTCCGGAGCCCGGACTCCCTTCTGTATCTTGTTCAATCTCGGACTGCTCGTAAACCTGAGTCCCCCGATTCCTGTCTTTTGTTGTCATTTGCACTTTTGATTTCATTTGAAGTCCGAATACGAATCGCAGACATTTCGCTGTCTGCCGTTCCTTTGTTGAGTGCTCAACGCTTTTTTGTTTGACTTGTCGCTTCTTTCGTTTCGTTATGCTTCGGTTTGTTTTGCTTCGTTTTTTTTTTTGTCTCTTTTATTATAATTTTTTGGCATACAAATTAAGTTGCATTCTTTCGGCTGTCGCGTCGTTTATACAGTTGCGGTCAAAATAATAGTAGTGCTGGTCTAGTGAAAAGTTTTTCGGCTGTATCTTCCCAATGGGTTGACGAATCCAATTCATTTTTTCATATTAGTAATTACCAATATCTGCTCTTCCAGTATATGAAGTGATGTCGTCTTATCACATCTCTTTCTATTTTATTTTGCATTATTTCCCAATTTAGCACGTTTTTGGCGCAGTCAAAATAATAGTAGTGTCAGATAAATTTTTTTTTATGATTAAATTTACTAAACTTTTCTTAAGATTTTTGGTCTTAAACATTACTTTAGGATGTTATCAAACAGTTTTTAGCATTTCTATATCCTGCGTTTATATTTGGTCCTGGCAATATGGAATGTGGGAAAAAAATTGCTGCCAAGAGGCAAAATCTGATTAAAAAGTTTATATCTGAAAGA